>VMBQ01003767.1:17001-63521 GCA_007657795.1 Dreissena rostriformis | reverse complement strand
CCGTCCGTCCGTCCGTGTGTGCGTCCGTTAGACTTTTGTTTGTTTACGCGATAAACTCCACAGTTTTCATCCGATTCTTTTTAAACTTGTTCAGTGTCTTTATATTAATGAGGACTCGAACCCTATTGAAAATGGGTTACATTAGACCGTCCGTCCGTGCGTGTGTAGACTTTTTCTTGTTTACGCCATAAACTCCACAGTTTTTATCCGATTCTTTTAAAACTTGTACAGTGTCTTTATATTCATGAGGACTCGAACCCTATTGAAAATGGGTTACATTAGACCGTCCGTCCGTCCGTGCGTGCGTTAGACTTTTTCTTCTTTGCGCGATAAACTCCACAGTTTTCATCCGATTCTTTTCAAACTTGTTCAGTGTCTTTATATTAATAAGGACTCAAACCCTATTGAAAATGGGTTACATCAGAGTAAAAAGTCCAGAATTATCGCCCCTTGAATTTGTATTGGTCCGAGGCATTTAAGTAGGTTGTTTAATTGGTTGCAATTATAAATTTAAAATTAAATAAAATATAAGCCATCTGATAATTCATTTGGCAAGGATGAAAGGATTTGTGTTTTCAGTATTCCCTTGCATGATGACTTTCCATTCCATTGACAAGCCAGTAGAGCGATTCAGGCCCTCATGGGCCTCTTGTTTTTGTTTTGTTTCTTACGTTATCTTTTAAAGAATTGCGATCGATTTAGTAGATGAGTTGACGATGAGTACCTGTTTGTAAAACATGACCCCTTGAGTTGGAAAACTTTCATATTGCAACGCTTTTTCGCCTATGCGCGGAAGTCAAACAGATTCAAAACAAACCAGGATACAACGTATTCGTCTCACTTTAATACTTTAATACGACTCTTCACGAGAGTTTGAGCAATTCAATGCTTCCGTATAAGAGTACGGGTTACTTATTCACAACCGCCTATATACTATATTTCACACAACAAAGAACGGAAAAATCGAAGAACACTGCAATTTATATCGATTGGAGTTGTCGTTATTCGTCCAATTAGACAGAGATGAACTGTTTACAATCGTCTCCGCCTGAACTGAACGACCGCCACTCCAAACGAATATATTCGCTGTGACAAAAGACAAAGACAACGAAAATGCTTTCCCACATGTTCCCTTGACTGAGTTTTCGTAATGTGATCACGTTTCTATGGTTACGGTCCACTGAATATCTACCATGTTTAAAGTTTTGTGTTTTATTGCTACATGTTCGGCTTTCATACTGTGTGCAGAAATCGTTAAGCATCTATATAAAAAGGAAAGCTAGGTAAGTGACCCCGTTCGCCGTAATATATACACTGCGTTTGTCGATGACAACATTTCCAAACGAGATGGGCGTCGTACAATTTTATCACGACACACATGCCAGCGCCAATGAAGACAGCGTTTTGGACACTGATACATTAACAAAGATTATCTCAGTAGAATTTATGTATAGGTTTTGCCACACAATTGTTTATCGCAGATTCTGTGACTATTGAATCACATTTCGAAAGTTTATGATCTCTTGGGCATCCTAACACCAGTGACAATTCGTACAAAGGCATTTTGGTCTCTAGGCGCTTTACGCTCCGTCACATATCATGAATGTGTGAATGCACGTCTTGATATTTCTTGCTGCAGGCAGTTGGATAGAATATCCTGGATTTCAATCATCACTTTTGTCTGAGATTCTTCGCAGTTAAACGCACGCCGAACAAATGCATTATAAAAGATTTCTAGTGTGACTGCAGTCATATTGAAGTGTCCAGATACAGATTTGACCACTCAGATAAATCATTTCCATTAAACAATTCTGCTACATTTTTCTTTGAATCATTACATAATAAAATAGAATCATCGCATCAGCGTTCAGACAGTCTGAAAAATCACGAATCCCAAAAAAGAGTGTTTTCTTGTTTGCCGAAGATTCCGATTACGTCTCGAATACAATATATTCGGTGTCTTCATTTTTTTGCGTCGAATGTTGACGTTGTTTTTAGCACGCTTCAATCCACACAGCCAAAAAAGATTTGCGGTTGTGTTACGAGGAAGGGTCCAATTTCATCCCGACGATATGCCGAAACAACACAATTTTTCTACTTTCACGTTCAGAATAATTCGGAAAGTATTGTGGAAGACAGGCCGAGGAGAACCGACTCTGTTGTTTTTTGTTGTCGTTACTTATGCCACTGTAACATTTAAAAAATATAATCGATTACATTACTTACGTATTTTTCTCGAGAGGCGTTTACATATTACTGGCAGTTTGTACTAAAGGCTTTCTGTACTTCATGAGTGCATACACATTATTTTAAGAAGTAAACATAATATTATGTACAGACCTGTTACGCTGGTTCGAATATTGATACACGTTTAGTACTTTGTTTGGTCTGTATATATTTTATTCCATTAAGAGATAAATGGGAATGTGTGTCTACCTGGGAAATACCGCCAATATACTCCTTCTTTACGAGTATATCATCTAAACGAAATACGAACATTATCGAAGCCGCTATATTTGTGTATTTTTTACCGTAGGAAAATGCAATAAACCTTAGTTAAGTATAGTACGTGCCGTTAGATTGCCGCATTGATGCAAATACGTACTCCAACTTGTACTACCATTGTTACAACATTAATAAGGATCTCTACAAGTTGGTGGACTTTAAGTAAATTGTTATGTCAACATTGAAGCATATTAAGTCTCCAGAGGCTGCTAAGAGCATATACATATTTTTATCATTAATTTTGACCCTGAATGGTAGGGCTAGCGTAAAATCTGTTAACCCCCCCCCCGCAAATGCTTTACAATTCCCTTACCAACAAATTGGCGCCAGTTTAATTTTATTTTATGATTATCGCTTTGTTTTATTTATTGTTCTGTATCATTATTATAACTGATGGTTTCTATAATTTCTTTCCTGATAGTTTTTTGGGGAGTTTCATTATTCATATATTTATTACCTAAACATCTGCAAAGCCTGTACTGAACAGATTCATTCCTCCTGTTTTCATCGGAATCATGTTTCCGCCCAACCTGAAAAAACATAATAATGCATTATACGTTATAGCGATTTATATCTATATATTATTTTATAATAAGGTTCAGAGCTAAAGGATATTATAAGTATATTGTGACATCACCTGAGCACAACCTGCCCATGGTGAGCTTTTGTGTTTGCTTTTTGTCCGTCGTTCACTCTAGAGGCTCAATTTATTGTCGGATCTTCATGAAACTTGGTCAGAAGTTTTGTCCAAATTATATATTGGTCGCGTTTGAAACTGGATCACGTACTAGGTGAAACTAGGTCACTATGTCAATTTCTATAAAAAAAGAAGCTTGTTTACACTTTAGAAGACACATTTATAGTCCAATCTGCATGAAACTTTCTCAATACATGTGCTCTAATGATATCTCAGAGTCCGACAATTGCTCAGGTTCGTTGAAAAACATGGCCGCCCGGTGTCGGGGAAGGTTTCCTTATATGGCTATAGTAAAACATTGTTAGCAATATAGAAGTCACATTTATAGTCCAGTATCATGAAACTTGATTAAAAACATTTGTTCTAAGGATATTTCAGCTGATTTCGAAAATTGTCCCGGTTCGCGGAAAAACATCGCCGCCTGCGTGCGGGGCAGTTTTCCTTTTATGGCTATAGTGAAACCTAGTTTACACTCTAGAATTCACATTTTTAGTCGATCTCCGTGAAACTTGGTAAGAACATGTGTTCTAATTATATCTCAGCTGAGTTTGAAAATGGTTTTGGTCTGTTGAAGAACATGGTAGCCAAAGGGGCGGGGCAGTTTTCCTTATATGTCTATTGTTAAGCCTTGTTAACACTCTAAGAGTCACATTTATTTTCCAATCTTTATGAAACTTGGTAGGAATATTTGTTTCAATTGTATGTCAGCTGACTAATAAAATG
The DNA here is from genome assembly GCA_007657795.1 of Dreissena rostriformis. Lineage (NCBI taxonomy): Eukaryota > Metazoa > Mollusca > Bivalvia > Myida > Dreissenidae > Dreissena > Dreissena rostriformis. The sequence continues at coordinate 59,596 of VMBQ01003767.1, read as the reverse complement.
GTTCCCGTTCGTTGGAAAACATTGCCGTCCGGGGCGGACAGTTTTTCATATATGGATATAGTAAAACCTTGTACATACCCTTGTCACATTTAAAGACGAATCTTCATGAAACTTGGTCAGAACATTTGTTCTTAATATATCTTGACTATGTTTGAAAATAGTTCCTGTTCGTTCAAACACGTCGTCAACAGGGGGCGGGGTAGTTTTCTTTGTATGGCTTTAGTAAAAGCTTGTAAACACTCTAGGAGTCACAGTTAAGTCCGATCTTCATAAAACTTGGTCAGAACTTTTGTTCTTATGATATATGGGCCGAGTTTGAAAATGGCTCCATTCTGTTGAAAAAACATTTCCACTAGGGAGCGGGGCAGTTTTCCAAATATGGCTATAGTGTAACATTGTTAATACTCTGGAAGTCACATTTATAGTCCAATCTTCATAAACATGATCAGAGCATTTGTCCTTATAAAATCTCGGCCGAGTTTGAAACTGGGTCATGTCAGATAAAAAAAAGGTCACTAGGTCAAATAATAAAGCTTGTTAACATCAAGAAGTCTCATTAAAAATCAAATGTTCATAATACTTGGACAGAACATTTGTTCTTATGATATCTCAGCTGAGCTCGAAAATAAAAATGTGCCTAGACATAAAATATTTATGTTTCATAAAGTACTTTTATTAATCTGAAATCCACCTTCTCAGAAAAGTCTAGTTCGATCGGGTTTCAGATGAGCGCCTAAGGGCCCATTGCCTTCTTGTGTTATTATTCCATACGGAGAATAAATACCGTCAATATACCCCTATACAAGGGGTTAACATTAACGTGAAATGTATACGGAAAAAAAGATGGCAGATTTTGCTTACATATATTGGGCAATTTGTCTATGCTTGTTGTTGTGAGTGTTGTATTGTGTAGCATATGAATTTTGACCATAGGTAACATAAAAAAAAATATTCCTGATACAACGATATTGTATGGAAATTTGGTCAGAAGGTTGTAAAGTGTGTATTTTGACTCTATTGGATGCATGTATTCTTTGTCAATATCAATCTTGAGCGAGAATCTTTACCTTCACAAACTTGTTTTATACGTTTTCTGTCGTTATCAGTGTCTTTACGCAACGAACTAAGTTGATAATAGACTAGCAATGGTCAAAGCTCATCTACTTTTATTCTGAAATGAAGCACTCAACTGATTGAAAATATATTGTTTGTTCGAAAAATATCAAAACAATTCGCCATATTTATTCCAAAGACATCGAAATCCCGCTTAAACGCTAATGACGTTTGCTATAGGTGTATATTATTTAAACCATCAATTATAATATCGACGCCGCTGTGTTGTGTAATTGTGACCGAGGGAAAATAAAATGAAGCATACACAAATAGATAGAGACCGGCTCGCTCAGTCGGTAGAGTGCAGAACCTCAAATTCGAGGATTGCGGGTTCGACTACCGGTCCAGCCAGATATCTTGTGATGTGATTCGTCATTCAGTCATTTTTAGACCATTCTCTCATATCTCTGATATAGATAGGTGCACATAGTACTGGTAAATTAGCTTAGTGCAGGTCGGTAGACTGATCGCAATTATATGACGGATATACTGTTTAAAGCGGAGATTAAAAACCAAACACACAAACAAACAAACCGCAAAAACTATGAGGTTAAATAATAGAACGTGGAGTCGAAGTGATTCGTAGATAAAAATGCATTTGTTAAATTCCGGTACATGTACTACCATAGTAATAACATTAAGTAGAATAATACCAGTTTGGTGAACCTGTAAGTGAACTATAGCAAAATCAAGTAGGATATTTTTAAGAGGCTTTTAGTAGTACAGCCTTTTCATATTTTGTGATTAAATGATGGCACTAGATTTCAACAGTTTTATATTTAGCGTCGTGTTTTATATATGGCCATGCTTTATGCTAATTTATGGTAATAATTTAATTAAGGAATTTTATATTTGGATAATTTTCATGGATTTTCATGATTCATATATTTATTACCTCAACATCTGCACACACTGTGCTGAACAGATTTCTGCAATATTTTCCGGCATAATCTTGTTTCCCTCCAAGCTGAAAAACAGATGGATGCATTTAAATTTTGACAAATTTCTTTGTTTATGTAAGTATACAAGTACCAGATAATATGCCAATCTTTTGACGTAAACTTGACATCATGACACATTTAAAACATGATGGTAAGTTCATACGAACTTAAACTAGAATAAACGCGCGGACATGGCGGACAACTACCTGGGATCTTATTCCCGAAATGTGTACTTCATACAAAGATACATCGTAACATATTGCGCACTATAATAATAAGCAAATTAACCATGAGCCATTCTTACTAAATATCGAACGACAAATAAAAATGTATATGAAAGTGTTAATAAGCATAATTGTTAATTACCATTCTCGCACTCGTTCGATATATCATTGAGACAAACATTCTGACAAAGTTTTGTGTAGATATAGTAAAAGTGGCCTCCAGAGTGTTCATAGATTTTGTTTTCTTTAATCTGACCTAGTGACATAGATTTTCCCCACACGTTACTCAATTTTTTTCGCTTGGTCGTGATTCTATTGTTTCAAATGTTCTTACCAAAATTCACGAATATTGGGAAATAACTGTGGCCTCAACAGTGTTCAAAAGCTGTTTGTTTTATGTTACCCATTGCCTTTTTTACCCACATGCCCATTTTCGAACTCGGTCGAATTATGAATGGAACAAATGTTCTGAGCATGTTCATAAAGAGTTGGCATACATGTGACCCTTAGAGTGTTCAGAAAGGCAATGTTGACGACGGACGAAGCACGACACGACGGACAAGAGGCGGTCACAAAAGCTGACCATAATCACACTGTACTAAGGTGAGCTTAATGTCAACACAGTATCCATTTCGTCTATCGACACTGCCATCGACCAGAAACACGCGATTGCACGATTGAATAACGCACTGCTTGAATATTTATCATTAAACAATTCAATATGGATGTTGTGCTCGTACCAAAAGCGAATACAAACACACAGAATGTTGACATGAGTTTTGTCGTTTGCTGTATGTAACAATACCGGGATAGTTATAGGCGTTTGTGTAGCGTACCATACGTATACTGGATTTTTCAAGTGATGTCAATAGGTTGACTACATAATACATGGACTGTTTGTAAAACAATTATACCCGTGTACAACATAACCAACGTTAAGAAACATTTGATCTGGATTGTTATATTGTGTGTTCCATGTTTAACGCCGTATAGACAACAAGTTGAATAATTTTATTCAGGGAACATTGGATGCAAGAGCACGTTCAATGTCACCTTAACGGCCCTTAGACCTTCAAGTAGTTTAACAAATATTTTTTTACACGTAACTTTTATAATCGTTTGTCTTTGATCGGTAATATTATGCAGTCAGGTTAATGGAGCCGTATGGATAATAACATCGCAGTCATAATTCCCGATAACGAATAAGCTTTTGAACAGGTAATTATCAATAAAGTGTAAGAACAACCATACTGTTAAACTATTTCAACTTATTTATTGCGATTACAAGAATACAACAATTCTTTTGGACGAATGCCAGTGCCATGAATCATTGTTTACTAAAAGTTCGTTCATAATAATGACATTTAAAAATCTCTTTATCGCGTATCATTATTTGTTTGGATAACGAAGCAACGAGCACCGCCACGTTCGGTTAATGCATGTTGAACGTGTGTACTTGCGTTGGTGTAAATGAAAATCGTATTCGCGTAGTAAAAGGCGAATAGCAACACGACTTCCAATCTAAAAAAAAATCAAATTGCATCTTGCTTTTCCAATATATATATACAAGCGGATAATTAAAATTTGAAACCTTTTCCAATTGTACTGACTTTGCATATCATGGTAAACAGAATTTGCACAAACCAGCTACAATGCAATAAAAACTCGATAGTAACATACGTGGTCCATATACCTGCCGTTCGCATTAGATGCAATATGACCAAACGATCACGTTGGTTGATGTCGAATGCACTTTCTTCCATGTTTTCTTGTCCCGACCCGAATCGATCTACGTATTCATCTTAAAAAAACGCAAGCGCATCATTTTCTGGTCTCATATTATCATGCAGCAGTTTTAAATTGTAATTAAAAAGGAATTCTCAAAATAAAAATACATAGAAAACTATGTATATAAATAACGGATGTAGTATAATACGAATAGGAAAATAATCGTATGGTGTACCTGCCAGAAACATCACTCGTGAACTTCTTTAGCATCAGGAGTTTTCATATGAAAGCGTCTTGTTGAAAGTCGTCAGATTTCAGATCAGTGAAAGGATTTTGGCGTTTTTCATACATCGGAGAACATGTTTTACATATTGCTAAATGAGTGTGGACTCTATATTGAGCGTGATAAGCAAATGACTTATTAGCATCTCAATCAATTGCTCGGCTACAACGAATTCCCAGGATTTATACCAGTATAAAGTTTTATGTCCCTTCGTGATCCATTTTGAATGTAGGCCGCATAAAATAGTTTCATCTTTTTTCTATTCACCGACTTATCTCAGGTCAGTCTTTCCGTTTCTCCAATGCAAAGTTGTATCTAGAACGTTAGTTAATACTGTAGCGCGAGCGGCCGACTTCCTGAGGCTGCCACAGAGCGCTGTGCGGGCGACCTCAAAAACACGATGTGCCCTCCGAAGCCCTCGGAAGGCTTACTTTTTCATAAGGTGCAATATAATTAGTAATTTTCCTCAGGCTGCTTGCCTTTCGATTAGAGAACTAAAGTAAATAATCGCTAAAGTCGCTACCGATATTTACAACGCGATAAACAGGGGACCGATGCCTTCAACGAAGCTTTAACTATCTATTTCTCCCATCTTCAATGAAGCGCTTCAATGAAGCCGTAACCCTTCACCAATCCCTCGGTGAAGCTACCGGCTTCCGTGAAGCTACTGGCTTCTGCCCCCGTGAAGCTACCGGCTTCCGTGAAGCTACTGGCTTCCGCCTCCGTGATGCTACTGGCTACCGCCTACGTGAAGCTACCGACTTCCGTGAAGCTCCTGACTTCCGCCTCCGTGAAGCTACTGGCTTCTGCCTCCGTGAAGCTACCGGCTTCTGTGAAGCTACTGGCTTCCGCATCCGTGAAGCTACTGACTTCCAACGTCTTCGAGCTTCAATGAAGCCCTAGCTCTTTGTTACCCCAAGGCCTTAGGTGAAGCTTCCGTCACTGCCTTGTACGACGATTGTAGACTCCAACCATTTAAAGACCCTCTAACCATACAACGGGAACTCTGAAGCTCGGGCGGCACCGTTCGAAGATAACGTGAACACCCAAATGCTTCAGAGTACTGTTCTTTAGAGTACCGTCCCTTTTCTTGAGAATTTGACCCGCTCGCATCCACAGGAGAACTGACTTACTTGCCGATCTGCAAGCCGTTTAATATACCGACATACAGAGCGCCACCTAGCAAACGGAAAGACCGGATCCGATAACTACTTCGCTTCCGAATGCATTACGTGTTTTTACGAAGTTTACCGATCAGCATATTTCTTTAGTATTCACGTAAATCTATTTGATTTTGCATCACAAATATTAAATACTACATTGGTGACGTATCTAGCAACATTAAATATGTTTTACGAGAGTATATTCATGGTAATTAAGCAAAAATATAGCTTACTTCGTGAGTGGAAGTCGGTTTATTCAAGTTATATAAGTTATCAAATTTACGACTAAGGGAAGTAACCAATGAAGCCTAATACAATAAAGGAAAGTAACTAACCGTTTCTATTAAGGCCTATCACCCTTATATAACAGGGGCTGAAATTCGGCCCCTTCCCAATTGCAAATAAGGTCACTTTCCCCCAAAATTGATAGAAGAATTTCCCAAATTGTAAAAAAAACACTTTTTTTTCCCTTAGACATATTGAACATCTTCCAAATTGAAAGCAATGAGCTCTAATATGATTAAGAATGCACTACAATGTTTCTTTTAATACTTCTGCACAATGAAAAAGACCCTGTTTCAAAAACTAAAAAAAAAACGGTCTTCCAAAAATGAGCAGTTATCGCGCATGAAATTCCCAATTTGAAAGGCTAGGGCCTCTTCCCAATTTCCTGATGAAAAGCCCTGCCTATTCGTCTCGAAAACGCTCGTTACACTACATTCGGCGGGATGCAGCGGCTTGTTATAAAACTTGAAGTAATTAAGCCGGTTGGTGAGTGGCCAATGGAGTAAATGTACTAGTTTGTGCAAAAATTCAGTGTCTTCAATTATCATAACTATCTAGAAACTTCTACGATAAAATAAATGTTTATCGTTGAAAGCAACATGAAACATACACACTGACATGTTAAAAAAATATGCTTGATGAATTCTCTTTTCGAATTTTGCTATTATTGTAATGAATCATGTCTTATTCATATGCAGACAACATTTAATTGTTCAGATTAAGTTGTTAGTATCGAAATAATGGTCACAACTCGCTTGTCCTGCTTATGCGCATGTACGTCTAGAGCTCACGTGAAACTTGCGTTCTTACGCGCCAGAACACAAAATCAAAACCGTAGTTTATTTTAATTATAAGTTATTTCTTATTTTAGTTTAAAAAAATACACTAACATTTAATGAGCATGCGTATTATGCAAGATGAAATCCTATCCGTGTCACCACATTTACATCGTCAACCAGGTATTTAAGATTTGCAAGTTCTAGTACAGAACATGTCGGAAGTCAGTTTTGTAATGATTTGTATTCAATGTCTTGCAGATATACTCGTACTTAAAAGTAGTCTATCCATACCCGTATGCGTACATGCACGTTTATTTCAAACCAAACTATTAACGATTTGCTTTCCGAACTTTCAAATTATAATACAAGAACCATTTCTTTCTTCTGATGACCGTCAATTATAGAAACAACCAATAACAAAGCTCAAGCAGTTTCACAATATTATGATTGCTTTCAGTTAAGAACGTCAACAATGTTCTAAAAATGCATACATGCAGCAAACACTAAGGACATTTACCATTTAAAGAAGGTTTAAGTTAATTTAGGGTCGAGTTAAGTATATCAATTAAGCCATGTGTTGATGTTGTTGTTTTTCTTTTACTTTCGATTTCAGTGTTTTAATACAATTAACACAATTTCGAGGTGCAAGAAACACCGTTATGAGGACGAAAAACGTTGTTTGTCTTAACTAACCCGACCGACAATACATGTTTTTTTTTTTATACTCCATGGTTTAGCTTGAGACATTTTCTGTTACATTCGATCATATTCTCGCATTCAAATTTTACAAAATCGAGAAAGATATGTTGCAAACAGACCTAGAAAATTTCTGTCATTGATCATCCTTATTTAAGTAGGAAATAACTTGTGTGCTATATGTTAAAATGCAAAACAAATCCAAAAAAATCCGACGTACTTAACCTATTTTTTTAGATGTTATTCTAAGCAAACATATTTTTCTCTGATAGCATATTTTATTCTTTTATTCTGAAAATTCCTTGATTGTTACTTAGTTCGAAACTTTAATAGATAATTAACGGCATTACACTACCTTTGTTTGAAGAGTTAACTCAATACTTGTAAAAATCAGAACTAAACCAGTGACCCAGCATGAAAAACCACACTATTCTCGCAGTGGTTTACAACAGTATTTGATCGAGCAATGCGCAGAAATTGTAATATATCTGCGTGGATGTTGGATTAACTACGAGTGTCCGTTCGAGTTGGCGCAACCGCCGCAAAGAGATATGACATTCCGCCGTTAATAAACACATTATGTTCGTAGATACAATACACGGGGTGGAATCATTGCGACCATAACGCTCGTGTTATGTGCGTAAAATGTCGCAATGCAGCTTCCGTTGTGGTGGCAATTTCAAAAAATTGATGCAAACGGTGAGTACGATTTAGTTTTTTACGTTTCCCGAAGACATACAGACCTTAAATTAAAAATCGGGGAATGCTGTTCGATACAAACATTAATATTGTCTACTATTCTGGCAAAATTCTTGAGAATAATCCAATATCCTAACCTCAAGGACTTTACAAAGGTTGGATCATTTGATGTTGACAATGAACAAGTCGCATATTTTTACGATATTATTATATTTTTGTACAGAAAATCCCATTTTATATTCGGTTTTTAATAACTATGCTCGGCTACAAAAAATATCGTAACCTCTGCTGAAAAGAAGGCGTTGTACCCGTTGTTTATGAAAATGTTGTGGTCGCGCGCACATGTTGTGGTCGCAATTTATTGTTGTGGTGCTGATGTGAAGTAAAACAGAAGTCGTTCCACACGTTATACCATTAAAGGCCACGGCCATGATTCAATATCTTCAAAAAAAATCTTTGCAGTTAAAACTCAGTTGTGACAGATGTTTCAATTGAAACAAGTGTTTGTACTTAAATACTTATAAGCAACAGACACGATTCGAGGTGTTTGGAGCAGTAAGTATTATTATTATTAATTGACCTTTTAATCGCTTTTGTTATAAATCACATGACAATAGACAACAAATAATGATACGTGACGTGTATTGTCCTAACTATTTATATAGAATGGATCTCTGGTATCAAAGTATGTATTATATTTAATTGTCTTTTGAGTTCAAGTCTTACTTGCATACTTTTACTACTAATTTCTTACACCGTCACATTTGGGGTAATACAATTGTGTATGATTTATTGAGAAATCTACCATAACACAAGGACGACATCGATCTTCCGAGATTATATAAGAATGGTGATTTTAACTATGACACTTTGGTGATGATGATTATGGTGNAGTAAAAAAAACAAATCTATATATATAGTTTTATTTATTTAATGATGTTTTCCATTATTAATGTGCACCTCAGGTGTTTTTTTCATGTCTTATTTTCAGCCCTTTCCCATAACTCTGTGTGTGACAATTTTTCTTTACTTACAAAGTTTGAAACTCACGCCATTCATCCACGAACACAGTTGCACTCTTCATTAAGTTCATAAGTAGGCAATTCCATATAATGTTTCAACATTTAATTTAAAATTTAAAAAAAAATTCCAATATAATTTCTGTTAGTTAAATGATTGAGTTGTATAATGATGCAGAAGTCCTTTATAATTATTTCCCAGCTAAATTTATAATAAACAAAAAATACAACTGCATAGCTACAATCTGATATTTAAAAGCAAAAGTAACTGTTTATATTGCTCTTACACAAGTTTGAATGAAGTAAATATATTTGATGATTATAAATTATAATGAAAGGTTATTATATATTATGAATTGCCATATACTTAACTGGAGAAAAATAATTAGAGATGTTAATAACACTGTATATCACAGGTTTTGTTGTTTTAAAACCATAGTATGTAGTGTCAGCCATCAACATTTTTTTTAAATAAATAAAATAATTTCAAAAAAAGATATCATATTTTCAGTTAACATGGAAGAATGAAATACTTAATAAAACAAAAACCATGTAGTATATTATAAGTTAACTTTTTCAGTAATAATACTGAATCATTCATTTTATACATACAAATTCAACACCTGAACTCATAAAGATATGAATATGGTTATTTATAACATATGCCAGACAATCATGTTTATTTGACAGACAAAGTTTGACTGACTATTAACAGAATAGGTGTAGTCCACATACAAAAAAACATGCAATATATAGATTATGAAACAAATTTATATTGACCGACATTTAATTTATATAATACAGAAATTTGCCACACATGCAACGTTAAGCTATTTGAGTCAGGCGCAAGAATGCCCTAATACATGTAGATGTGCTCCCGACCGACAATATGCTATTCTCCTAGTTTGCCACCAAGGGGACCGTTTCAATAAACGTCGTAGAAAACATTTACGATACGATACAATTTTCAAAGATGCATAATTGCTTAAGTCCATATCATATGATACTACATTTTTAGTACTTTATTAATTTCATTGGCATCTCTAACGACGTATACATTTGATGAGCATGGCGAGTTGGTTCGTCTACTTATTTCGATAAAAAAATTCTCTCGTTAGTTAAAATTGTAATACGATCGTATATGAAACGGCCCCCTGGACACTATCTCTTCTAAATTGTTGTCAATTGTATTACTGCCATTATGAGTTAACTATTTCTCAAGATTAGAATGTCTAAAAAAAGCCACAATATGTTAAATAATAACATTGAATTACTTTGCAGGTTCATTATTTGTAATTTTAGTCAGTAATTAATCTATAATTACAATACAATATATTACATTTGAGGTCAGCTGGAGGGTTATAAGTGCCCCCAGTGCACCCCATGGGTAAATTTTCACCTGAATTAATTACACGTGAAGAAATAATCATCTAATCATGAAAAAGACAAGTCACTACAACTACCACCTTCATCATTATGCATACTTAAAGTTGGTCTAACAAATCTCTCACACAGTTATAATTATATACTTATGACAGTGGAGAAATTGCAAATGTAAAATATTTCTTAAACAGACAAGTAACTTTTGAAAGGAATCATTTGAAGCCTTCGCCGAAATGGTATGAGGTGCATTCAACCCAGATACTTGTCTTAACATTATTTGAATTGAAACGCATGACGGATATCAGTTCTTTGCCAACAATTTGCTTGACAAAAATCTCTATATCACAATTTTCCTGACAAAGATCTCTAAATATCAACTGCGTGTCTATATGTGAATATCTTCAAGTATCATTGATAATTTTAACAAACAATTCTAAAAATAAGTTTTAAATTAATGGTAAATAAAAACAACTTATAATATATCTAATCTATGAATTATACTCATTTAATTCCTAGAATTTAGATTTCATTTGGATTTTAGAAATATATCAAACTTTGCTACGCATGTTGTGTAGATGACAATAATTTGGAATATATTCACTATTAACAGTGTGTTGGTGTCCATTCGTGTATAAGATTTATTGAATTATTTATATCAAAATCATGACTAGTTTATTGTACAGTGTGTTCTTATAAAAAGGATGACTTTAATCTATTTTAGTTGACAGATTAATAGGAAAGATGTCAACAAATAATGGTTGCTGGGGTCGGTTACAAATGAACTATCCGAAATGAAATTATTTCGCCTGTATTTTGTTAAGGCATCAGACTTCAAAGTAATCATGTTACTTGTGTCGAAATTGTTTTAGTTCAGTATAAAAAGCACATATGCTATACTTAAAGTGGCCGAATTAGTCTAATAAATAAGACGTTGAACGCGCCGAAGTGGAGTGTATTGTGCACCGAATGTCGTTGCACATTTAGTAAATAACTGCAGTAAAGGTTAAAGTAAATTGTAATCGTATAACTTTGCAAATGTAGTATTATGAATAGAATGACATGTGTCTATTGCAATATTATTTAAATAAGGGAAAGAATCGTTGCTCGAATTTACCTTGATCTGACTGTTCTCATGGCCATGATTTTATTTATTTATATTCCGCTGCGCATGCGCAGTCCTCTGTTTTTCCGATCTATCTGACGAATCTCACGGTCTGACAAAATTCACGCTACACCGGTATTGGATCCAAAAAAGTATGTATTTTTTCCAAATTGGACAGTTTAGTAAAAGGGCACTAAGCAATTGTTAATTTTTAACGATAAAAGCCGTTACCGAGAAAAAGTATCCGAATGTACAATAATCGATTCACAAAGGCGCTTATCTTGCTGCAAGTAACGATTATATAGAGGATATTTGTTGGATTCGGTGGAATATCGACTTTTATTCACGAGTGATCATAGACGATATATTTTTTCTTTTTATTTTATTGCTTTTTTAACCGTTCATTTACAGTGTAAAATAGTTTAAATGGAGAATTTTGCTGGAATAATGACGTCATTCCGTAAAAAATGACATCATTTCACAGTTTAACAGTGAAAAATATCGATAACTTTCACTGTTATTTTTCCGTGTTTGAAATAGTGATATATCTGTCTTACTTCACTGATATTTCTCTTTACACCACCAGCACCCGATTGTATAAACGCTGGTTAAAGCATTAAATAAACACGCATGTGTAGCATTAAAATCAAACAAAGAGCTTAAGAAAGGAATATAGAATAAAAAGCTTATTGGACGTTTAAACTGTACAAAACGTGATATATTTGGACTCGCACACAGTTTGAAGTAATATTGGACTCACCTAACGGCTCGTCCAATATGACTTCAAACTGTGTGCTCGTCCAAATATATCACCGTATTGTACAGTGAAACGTCTAATAACCTATAAAAGCGTGGGGATATTGTATTGATCTCCGCTGTCTGTCCGTCCGTCCGTCCTGGCCACTAGCTCCTCCTATATTATAAGCACTTGAACCTTGAAACTCACACACATGGTGGCTATGAGCATAAGTGCGACGGTGCACTTTTTGGAATTTTGATCTGACCCCTGGGTCAAAAGTTATGGGGGGCGGGGCAGTTTTCATTATATGGCTATAGTAAAACTTGGCCGCTACCTCCTCCTACACTTTTAGCACTAGAACCTTGAAACTTACACACATGGTAGCTATGAGCATATGTGCGACAGTGCAATTTTTTTTTCGTAACTAATTTTTTTTCGTACTAATTTTTTTTTTCGTACCCAATTTTTTTTCTTACCCAATTTTTTTTTCGTACCCATTTTTTTTCGTACCCAATTGTTTTTCGTACCCAATATTTGTTTCGTTCCCAATTTTTTTTTGTACCCAACTTTTTGTTCGTACCCTTTTTTTGGCATAATTTGTTCGTACCCAAAATTTTCGTACCCAAATTTGTTTTCGTACCCAAAATTTTCGTACCCACATACACGATTGTGGTGATGTAGATAAACTTAAATTGATGCTTTTACATCCATCCTCTTCAAAAGCATCGTCACACCAGTACTGTCAGTACTTTGATTATGACAACACGGTCTATCTCTACCATCCATGTCCACATTACCCACCCCAGGGCCCCGCCCACATGGGCCACACACACCCAAAATTGCTTTTTACTAAAAAAAAATCATTTCTACACCGATTCACTTCTAATTGATACTGAACTTCTCATATGACAATACGGTCAATCTCAACTATGCATGGCCCCATTACCAACCCTGGGACGCCCCGCCCACATAGACCACGCCCACCCACAATTTTGTTTTAACATAACTTCTTCATTTATTCACCAATTAACTTCAAATTAATACTGGACATCTCTTATGACAACACGGTCTATCTCGACAATCCATGTCCACATTACCCACCCCGAGGTCCCACCAACATGGGCCTTGCCCACCCAAAATTGATTTTTAATATAATATCTATGCGGCGTGGGAATACGCGTCGGCATCTGCCGCGCCATTTCTAGTTAACTTAGTCGTCAACTTTGAGACAATAATCATATTATATTTTTTCTATAACAGCAAGCCAAATATAAGTGAAGCTACAAGGAGTTGTTTGTCCACATACATTTCCAAGAAAACAGCACAGATATATTTTGTTAGTCTATTTACTATACACACGTTATTATCATTTTTTTTAATACAGATGCTTAATAAGGATGTTGAAAGAAAGAAGTCTCTGTGCATCATTTCTATCTTTATTTATATGTTGTTTTTTTTCAAATAAAATATCTTAGCAGCCGAATACGTTAAAAAAAACAGGCCCAGTGTAGAGCGGCCATAAAAAAGACAAAACCGGTTGATTTTGGGGCAAAACTGGACCCAGCGGAGAAGAACCGGCCCATTTGTTCTTTAAATATGCATTATGTGTGTTCGTATAAATACATAATTTCAATTGCCCATAAGTTAATATGATTTGAGGACCTTTAAATTAAGGTTGGAGGAGATTTTTTTTTAGTGAAAATTACTGTAGCAATATGTATAGAAATATTGAAACTCCAGANAACGTATGTGATCTTTTTAAAACTTTCAATGCATAAAGAAGTAAACTACAAATGCTATACTACTTGTGTACGTTCAGAGCTTACAATAGTTTGAATAGTTTGCACGTTTCAACAGTTCATTTTCTTTTCCTTCTCCCTGGGTCAACTGTCCACTGTCAAAGTGAATCGAACATCTCCTTTATCTTCTTTACAGCCTAATAGTCCAGCCAAATGGTGTTATAATCATGCCATTTGTGGGAAAAGCACGAAATTTGGCAGAAAGTGAGATGTAGATGAAAATATTTCAAAAATGAAAGGAACCCGTTTTGTTTTTTTAAATCAAAATGGCCTAAATATTAAAGGTGGCCACCATATGCAGAACATATTTAAAAAAAATAATAGGGAAATATATCCCAGAGTCAATTTTCTTTAACAAATATATGAATAACTTAGTTATTTTTATTAATATTGTTTTTATTTATATATCGAACAATAATTTAGCCATTAAACCTTTTTTCTGCATCCAATTGTTACTGAGTTGCTCCCCTTTGCTACAGTTACGCCATTTGTATAGCAAACGGCATGGTCTGTTTACATAGAGATATGGCGTTGTTGAATGCAAAAAAATAAAATAAAATACCAGACTTTTCTTAGTATAAAAGGGGAATAATTCTTCTAAATTACAGGTCAGCGTTATAAGCCTTTCTCAGAGACCACAAATGATGATACAAAAGACACGCGTGAAGTTTGAAATTGCAGGTCAGAGTTATAGAACTAGTAATTTATATCACAGTGTGACCCCAAACACATGTAAAGTTTACTTAGAAAAACTATAATTAAAACCAAGCTAAAAGCGATATTTCTGATACAATAATATTTGTCAATTGATAACAAATTGAAGCAGGAGCTATAAAATCTATGCAGCGGGGCCCGAGAAACTTAACATTTATTTTTGGCCTAACTGCTAGTTATTGTTACTGGTAACCTTACAGCAGTTTATCAGGCAATGTTTAAACAAGGTGAGACTTGGCAAACAAAATATTGGTGACACGAGAATGCCATTAGCAAACATGGCACTCAATATGAAAGCAATGTAAACTGCTTGTAAAAAAAACCACCACCCACACCGATTGATCGATGTAAAATGGAAAATAAATCTGACAGATACTTCACGTAATTGCTGTGTCAACTTTGGGAAAGCTGTTATTGGGCACGTATCATATATATATATATAGGTCATAGTTCATCAATCTTGGGTGGTTTATGCTTGTTAAATCCATTTTCGTTTCGAAATAAAAAACAACAGAAAAATGTACTTGCCTGTGATTGGTTTTACATCTTCATACATTATGATGACTTTGAATGCGTATTTGTTTATATTTAATGTAGATCATCTACAGTACAAAGATGGTCATTTAATGGTGTACACTAAATCTTGTTTTTGCCGTAATGCCTAGCAAATCCATACTTCATCTTGATTATCAATCTGCGTTTTCTATGTATTTTGGTATATAGCATTAAACTAAAATCTAATTTATTTTTCAGAAAGCTACTTACATACTTAAACTCTCGCCTCACACTTACACCATGTCGAAACAATTTAAACTTATTGAAAATGAACTATGCAAAAGCATTGAAGTTTCGCAACAAGTGCCTAGAAATGAAATTGATTGGGACAAATGTGTATTATGCCAGGAATTCACAGAAGATCCATTGTAGTGCCCCGCAACTTCAAGAAAACTAAATCTCATAAAGAACAATACTACCGGTTATTGGAAGATGGTGTTACAAATAAACAACAAAATATTCCTGCTAGTTCTGACAGTGTGACAAGAGTTGCCTGTGAACATATCCCAGCTTCTATTCAATCTGAGTATATATACGCTACATTTAAATAAGTAAGTGTAATATCTAAATAAACGAAAATCCTAAGTATCGGTAATAAATGTTCGAACGTATATATAATGCACTATACATAACAGTTCTCATAAAAATATCACAGTATAGCAGATAAAAATCATAAACAGACTTACAGTAAATGTAAAACTATACAAGTAGAATATGTTTAGATATATCACAGCATAACATAATTAAAATGTATCACACAGAAATTTAATTTTACAGGTTAAAACGTTATAGATATAAATAAAAAAAAACACACACAAACAGAGATAATGTATTTGCATTGAGATCACGAAACAGTTTATGTATATTTCTGTGTAAGTATGTATCTAAATGTAAAATAGTATCTTTCATGCAAATGTTGGTAAAGCTGCAATATGCATTTATCTTGTCACAAAATTATTTTGCAGGTGGCTTTAACATGTGAGAACCAACTTGATGACTTCAGACCAGGATGAGGGTGTTTAGATGTCATGGTCTGCCTACCATGCAAGCTTACTGGAAGAATCTGTCGATGATGGAAAGCCCGTAGATATTACTGCTCTCCTACCTTTGTTAGAAGAGCAAGCAAATTCAGAAGCTATGATTAAACACTCTATGATCATTGTATCACAGACTATCAAGTTTCTCAACAGTTGGAAACACCCGTTATAGCGTGTGACAGCCATTATATGTGCTTGCTAAGCAAATCCAATGGGTTTGGTCAGACACATATGAAGAAAATATATATGTAGTGATGTTCGGTGGACTTCACATAGAAATCGCTGCCATAAAGACCTTTGGTGACTGGCTGGAAAATAGTGGCTTGACACATACTCTAGAACAAGCAAGAATTGCCCCATCCGGAACATCTGAATCATTTGTGAAAACTACTCATGTCAGAAGAGCTCGCCATGCTCACCAGATAACTGCATCTGCATTGTACATACGTATGCAAAAAGCATTTACTGAAGTGCATGAGAAGGCTGATGAGGCTTTGTTTGAATCTTGGCGTTCACAGCGGGAGACTGAAACACCACAGTTTTTATTTTGGTCAGTTACCCTGCGATTTCAGTTGGTAATTCTAATCTTCGTCAAGTCTTTTAGAGAGGGCAATTTTCAACTTTATATAGAATCTCTTGTCACTCTCGTAACCTGGTTCTTTGCACTGGATCACCCACATTATGCGCGTTGGCTTCCAGTTCATATTCGTGATATGGTAATGCTAGAAAGACTTAACCCAGATGTAGCTGACAGTTCAGTAAAGGTAATTTTGTGATAAAAAAAACACAACACCTGTTCTCAGGATTACCTATAGATCATGCTTACGAACAGAATAACAAACTTGTAAAAGGTGATGGTGGGGCAGTCGGTCTTACCGAAAACTCAATGCAACTCCTTCGTTGGATGGTTTGTGGACCAGAGGTTGCTAGAGTAGTAAATGAATTAAAAATATAAAGAAGTGAAGCAACAGTTGCAAACATCATGTACTCACAAAGTAAAGGGCCTGACTTGCGACATCATGAACAGGTAAAGGGTGTACAGTCTCTACATTTAGACAGCAGGTATCGAACCTGGTTGCCACAAAGCAGGATATGGGTAATCCTTTTGAAGAACAATCGGATGATCTTCTCACTCTTGACACAAGAGACATTGCAGATGATGCTGTTATAGAAACAGTAAGAGCAATTGAACGAGTTGGAACTGAGCAGTATAATACCTTTGTTGCTGAAAGGATAGACACACAGCAGAAACCACTCACAGACCCCATTAAGAAAAACAAATCCTCTGTTTAGCAGACAGAGTCCTAAAGTTTTCTCTAAGCAGAACAAAGAAATTGTGTCTTTAAAACAAAATTGTTCGTTATTTGCTAAGCTTTATGTATCATGTCAAGTACGAAAAGGTGATCTTGACGAGTTCTTTGCTCATGGAAAAACTAACTTTCCACCATCATTGTCACAGTTCGGAAAGTTACGTGTGGGAAAAAAACTAAATAAATCAGTTATCTTTAAAACAACATTCCATGTCAACTTCAGCAACCAGAGGTAGAAGCATTGATAATAGATGGTGCAACCATTGTCAATATGCTTAAGCCAACAGGTTGTTTAACTTTCAATGATTATGCAGAAAATGTGTTTGTGCCTTATTTGGAAAGGACGTCAGACAATATAAACAGAGCTGACGTTGTATGGGATGTATGTATTGCTGACAGCCTTATGGAGTCTACACGATCAACAAGAGGGAAAGGCGTTAGACGAAGACTACTACCTGATTCACGAATCCAAAAAAACTGGGAGTCTTTTCTTAGGATAGACGAAAATAAAACAGAGTTATTTGAGTACCTTGCATACAAGTGCACTGAAATTTCACCTGAACGAATGCAAATTATGTCAACCAAAGGTCAAGACATAGTTTCAAACCAGCAATATGAACTCGCCAACACTTTGACACCATGTTCCCACGAGGAAGCTGACACAAGAGCAATACTACATGTATCTGATGCTACCTCACATGCCCTCAGAAAGGGAATGATACGTACTGTTGACACAGATGTAGTGGTTTTAGCAGTAGCTTTTTTCTACAAATGACCTTGGACGAACTTTGTGTAACCTTTGGAACTGGCAAGAATTTGCGGTACATATCTGTTCATGATATAGTGAGCTTTATAGGTGTTAACAAGGCAAGGGCGTTTCTTTTTAGGGAAAGGCATCAGCATGGGAAACTTGGATGAGCTGTGATGAGGTTACTAAAGCATTTGGAACAATACATACAGCACCGTCTTCTGAAACCCGCCAAAATGCATTGCGAGACCTTGAACGCTTCGTTGTTCTTCTGTACGATAAAACTAGTGATTATGCCAGTGTGAATGAAACTCGTAAAAGGTTATTCGCACAGAAAGGAAGATCTATTGAAAACATCCCTCCTTCAAAAGCGTCGCTATTAGAACACAGTAAGCGCGTTGTTTATCAAGCAGGATTCTGTTGGGGCCAGGCATTAATTTTATCACCTGATCTTCCAAGTCCAGCTGAGTGGGGATGGGAGAAAAACAAAGAACACAACTGGACACCTTTTTGGTCAGCCCTACCCCAGGCATCGGCTTCCTGTCAAGAGTTGTTAAGATGAAACTGTTAGCCAGTTAAAGAATGTCGTGGCAGATGCAAGTGCAAAAGGGCCGAAATGCTTTGCACAGCCCTTTGTCAGTGTGTCGGTAATTGTGACATAGTTTGAGAGACTTGGCTGATTAGAACAATAATTATTCTATTGCATATTCAGAGACAGCAAATATGTGTTCTAAGATTTTGGGATTTAACATTCAATTACACTAACAAATATCCTGAAAATAGTGTTCGTTTAATACCTAATTGCGTGACTAGGTAGAAATATCTCTACGCTTGTCTTGCTGATATGATTTAAATATGAAATATGCTGCATCAATATAAATGTTTATCATTTTTAAAATTGATATTTTTATCTGGGAAGAATTTTCATATCAAGATTAGGAAACTAGATAATTTTTCACAGTCAGAGTTTTCAGTGGCGGCTATTTTATTTTTTTCAATCATCACATGCAGCATGTAATTGCTGCTATCTGACTTATCAACTAAACAACCCATACATACCATTCTTTAAAGATATTGTACACTATTTATGGTATTTTTGCAGCATTTGTTGACAAATTGTTACTGTATATAGCAAATAAAAAGATAAATCGGCCATCTTGAATGTGACAGTTGGTTCCTTTCGTTTACAATTAGTCGAATTAGATATGACCCAGTGAAATTTGTACTACGTTTTGTGCTTTTCCCACAAATGGCACGATTTCTTGGGTTTCGGCCACTATATGGCTTGACTATAAGTAATCTTAGCTGTGTGTGCCAAATTAAAAAAATATAGTAACACTTTTCAGATTTCGTCTTTTAATTGCATGCATTTTATATTTATATCGTGCTTTTTAGTATGGATTTAAATTTTAAACTGAATTGGGGAACATGGATTAAACTAAACGGGAAACTACAACTGCTTTTAATGCGACCTAATGTTATATAATCATATGCAGATAGATTTTTATCATAGACTCATTTCAAATTGAATTTAAAGTCCCCAATCGGGTGAACCTGAGGGGATTCAGTTAAAGTTTAAACTCCGTCCGTCCGTCTGTCTGTCTGAAAGTCAGTCAGTTAGTTTGCAAAACTAGATCCTTGATTCTCGAAAGTACTGAAGATACTAAGATCAACATGGTCACTTGTAAATAGTTGATGATTATGAACGACATTTGTTTTCTGGAAAACAAATTCACGAGGATCAGGGTCAAGAAATTGTTAATAGAAGAAAATTTAATATTGTATAACTCGCAAAGTACACAAGGTATTGTCACGTAATGTGGTACTCTGCATGATCTATATGTTGGCCATATGTCCGTCTGTAAATACCTTTCGGAGTACATTTGTTTGCGTTCTTGACAGTCTTCAAAACCTTAAATAACTTGTAACGTAGGATGTGATCACGATTCTTTTATCCATACTTTAAATGATGAAATGATTATTTAATATTTTTATAAAGCAATATGAAGGTGAAAATGCACAACCTTACATTAAATAGGATTGGTTCACCACTAAATTGCTCTTATCTTACCTCGTGTACAGGTGTAAATGATAGACACACTGTGTAATAACAATAATCACGTGTTGTCTAAACACATGTACAGCTTGAATGACATCCAAAATGAAATGCATGATGTTTTAATTAGGCCACTGCTATTGTGTGCGTTATATGGATTGAAACTAGGGAGTGGCTTAATTTTGCGCAATCGTTGGGAAAACCAAAATCTTGCGTTGAACTTGGGTGAAGTTTATTATCAGCTCACCAGAGAACGCAGTGCTCGTTGCGAACTTTTGTGATCGGCCTTTGCCTGTTTTCCGGCGAGAGTCTTCAATTTATTTAAATAAAACGACCATGATGGCCATGAAACGATGGCAATGATAAAAGTTTTACTACATTGTCAAGATTTGAACAATTTGGAAGAAGACCATTATTATGATGTTGCATACCAAATACAAAACATCTGGGCTTTGTTGTTATAGAGGAGACGATTTTAAAAGCCAGTGGTCTATTTATGCCTATATTTCACAGGTGACCCCCGGGACATGGCCTTTTGTTTTTATAACAGATGCATAATTTGAACAAATATAACAACTATGGATCATCTCTTATAAGTTTGATCAATTCCACTCGGACTTTATGGGGGAAAGATCATTTGACATTCGGTAACTACTTTTAAACATATGGGGGCGATTTAAATCAACCACCCAAATGATAATTCCGGTGAAGGTACATCAAAATCGGCATGGCGGTTTTAGGGAGATGTTATTAGCTAACCTTAGCACAAAGCGCTCGTGGTGAGCTATTGTGGTGGCTGGCTGTCCGGCGTCAGTCCTCGCGTATCGTGTGTCTTCGACTATTCGCTTCAAACGACAACTCCTCCTAAACCACTTGGAATATTTGTATTTAAGTTCACGGAAATGATCCTGTGTAGACCCTGTTCTTTAATTCCTAAAATAGTTTCGGTCTGTCTGATATGTAGGTCACCATAGATGAAAATAAATTTCAAAAGTTGAAACTTAAAAAAAAACGTCTCCTCTGAAATCACAAAGATGAGAGGTTTAATATTTAGTATGTAACATTGTTTTGTATTCTTCTATTTAGGTTTGATCACATCTTGCCCCTTGTGTATAACATGACCACGCTCAAGGGTTCTATTATCAGCACAGGATGCCAAATGGTTATATTTTAATAATTTTATCTTAACCAACAAGGCTGAAATACGTAATATTTTGCATGTAACATCGTATAAAGGACCGTATTGTATGATAATGTTACTCTCCTGTTGATGCAGCTGAAGGTGGTGATTACTACAACAGTTTGAGTTGTGCTGTTTGAATGCAGTAGTTTGTATCCTCACCGTATCATCCATGTTGTCATATTTTCAGTCTTCAATGGCTGTCAGCGGTAGAATTACGTATTATTGTGTAATCCATTTAAGACGTTTCTTTTACTTTGATTGTTATGCATGTTCTGTTTATACGATGCTAACTTGTATGTTCATCAATTATACGTAAATATTTTATGTAAGAGGATTGAAGTTCCTGAAAAGCGATTTTAACCTCTAGTGATTGCATTTACCGATGCAAGACGGTTACAAGAGTTTTGTTCGTTTTGTGTGTGTTTGTTGTGTACTTGTGTGTCTTTTGTATTCCATTTGTTTTGTGTCTAGTTGTTCGGCAATTGGTTCCTTGCCTCAAATAAAAGATCGCATTTTATAATAAGGTTTCTCTCCTGCTGGTTAAGCTAATGGTTTGTGTATATCTAAAAGGCAACGTGTTATTATTGACTGGCAGATTGACGTCTATTTTTCTGCCACTTAAAATGGACATGATAAGTTGCGTGTCGTTTATGAGGCAAACCGGTAGCTAAATTTTGAACCCCGAGGAAGAGGTTCGGACTACAACTTTTCGTGGGGAATTTTATCAGAGTAATTCCGTACGTGCGTGTTTATGACGACTTTAGAACTTTGATTACTGCAGATAAAATAATACGGGTTAAATATGTATCAAGACGCACTGAACCGAGCTTGTTTTCGCAGTAGTAAATTTCATTAAAATAGTGGTGTGCATTCATTCAGTGTGCGTTCAAAAAGCTATTTCCTTTATGACCAATTTAACCAGCGATTTAAGCCCTAATCCAATAATGAAAGAATGCGAAAGATACTTGGGCAGTAAGAGCATGCACAGGTTTATTTGAAAAGTCAGAAATCTTAAGGATTGGCCGGAAGAGTATTGATATCATTTAAACTATTCAGAGCGTTTTAAAAGGAAAAAAAAAACAACTGTAGAATAGAAGTTGGCGTATGGTATCAGTTTCACAATGACTTAAATCGATCGATAATACGCGTGACTGTGTATTCACAAAGCGTTATTGTATACAATCAAGCTAAATTAGCAATGAGTAAGCAAGATTAAAATCTTTACGATTTAATTGCACAAGATATTAACTTAAAGGAACGTTCGCTGTCGTTTTTCACATCAACTACTTGTCCAAACCTCTCGCAGCGGGTACTACCCTCTAAAACACCCCACCATTATATCTCTTTGAAAAAAGGGGTAAGATGAATATAAAAGTTTTAAAGGATGAAATATAAATAATTGGAAGTTTACATACGCTTTTAAAACTTTTTATATTACCGCGTTTCTCTTTGAAATGTTTAGGTTAATTTCTTTTGGGAAGCTAGTTTCTTATTTGGGATCCCCACACATACTTTCGGAAAGTTTGCAGTGGTTACCAGTTTTTAACAATATAAAGGCTTGTCGTAGATGCTATTTTAAGTTCGTTGCTGTTAAGTAAATCAATATAAAAATAATTAAAAAAAAAACAATAACAAAAAAACAAACTAAACATTAAGGTTTAATTCAATTATATGTTTTTCGTTGTCAATAACGTTATGATGTCAACACGAAATACATACAAATTATTTCATTTAATTATTAATATGATTTATATATCAATAAGACTGTACATGTATTTGGATTTAAATTTACACAGCACTTCTACACTCATAAATAGATATGTGTATATTTGCCTAACTTAATGTAAAATTTATTATAACGAAGAAGGAGAACTAAGCATACCTTTTGATAACTTCGATATTCGGATTCAATGCAGACAATCCTTAAGTCCTCCTCGCCCAAGCCTTGCAATGCCGCTGCTCTCTCGTGATTCACGAACAGGAAGTGGTAGTCATGAATTTATTCACTGCGTGTTTAAAGGGGGAATATTGTGGTGGTTCCGAAAATATACTACTCATTTATGGGCGTAAAATTAAACTCATATAGGATCATAAATGGAAACTCATACTCGTAATTAAGTATGTAACGCGAAGGATATATGTTCTTGACCACGCCTGTCGTTACCTTTGAGTCAATAATTATGTTTTTTTAACTAAAACAGCAAATCAAATATAAATGAAGCTACAAGGGGTTGTGGGTCAACATACATTTCTAAGAAAACAGCGCAGATATATTTGTTAACCTATTTACTATACACAAGATATTTCATGCCTTAATCCACATGCTCAATAAGGATGTTCAATGAAAGAAATCTTTGTGCATAATTTCTCTTTTTATTTATAAAATATTTTTTTAAATAAATATAAGCAGTCGAATACGACATCAGACCAAAACAGGCCCAGTGTAGAGCGGCCATAAAAAGACAAGACCGGATTATTTTGGGGCAAAACTGGACCCAGTGGAGCAGAACCGGTCCACTTGCTCTTTAAATTAAAAGGATTATGTATTATGTGTGTTCGTATAAATACATAATTTCAATTGCCCATTTAGTTAATATGATTTGAGTTGCCGCTTTTATTGAAGGCAAATGACATATTGCATATACAATACAGGGCAATATATTCCATACGACATGATCATGATAAAGGATGGATGTAAAAGTTTATGTTCCATTATTATGAAATACCATGAATTATTATGTTGATTATTGACGTTAAATACGGTTTCATAATTGACTTTACGTTGTTGGTTGTGCGTACATATTAAAAACCGTGTTAAATGACGTTTTCGCTGTAAGGTTAAATTATAAATAGAAACAATTGCATATCGACGTACGATAATATCATTCCGGGTTTCCTATCGTAAGACTTTTGGTCTAAAAATAGATCTGGCGTCGATATCCGTTTCTTATCGCTCATGTGCACATTAGCTCAGCAGATTAAGTCCATATACCAAGAAATCTTTCAGTTTGTGATACAAGCACCAAATTNGCAGAACGGTCGAAACTGACATTTTTTACAAAAATGACTATTGCTTATTTCGTACTACAATGTCAATATTTATAATCGCAAAAAAAATATTAAAGCTAATTTCTGCTTTAAAAAACCCACAACCATTATTTGGCAAAAGGTCGTATCTGAAAAATAAAAGTAAGTTTTAATTGCAAAACGGTCTTTTCTGAAGTAACGACTGTTTTGCATGAAAACAAATATATAACGAGTATAGTGTAAGGTAAGTAACAATCTGAATGTATGATTCTAATTTAATATGCCATCACTTATGACATAATTGAATTGATGACATAATTTGTCCTTGTAATTTAACATTGTGTTGGATACAGCATTAATAGTATCAGAAAAAGAACATTGACACGATTTTAAGCGCAAAACAGTTGTATCTTGATAGTTAACAAATATCTCTGATAACAATCACGCCAGTAGAAGTATATTATGTGAACTTTAAATAGAGAATAATAGGTCAGTGTTGATTATAGATCGGGTTTATCATGCGAGGCTTAGAAAACAAAAAGCACGAGCCTTGGCGAGCATGATAAACCTGATCTATAATCAACACTTACCTATTATTCTGTGTATCCCACTTTTTATTCAGTAAACCTTTTTATTTAAACAAAATAATTTTAACTCGATAATGTTTAGCTCAGCTGTTTTCGAAGAAAATCTTAAGTATTGTCATAGCCCTCTCGTTTGCCGCGTCGTCGTAGTCGTCGTCGTCGTCCGAAAACTTTAACATTGGCCATAACTTTTGCATAATTGAAGATAGCAACTTGATTTGGCTTGCATGTGTATCTCATGGAGCTGCACATTTTGAGTGGTGAAAGGTCAAGGTCATCCTTCAAGGTCAAAGGTCAAAAAACCTTTTTTTTTTTTTCATGTGTATCTCATCGTCCTGCACATTTTGAGTGGTGAAAAGGTCAAGGTCAATGATGACCTTCAAGGTCAAAGGTAAAAAAAATTAAAAATCCAAGCACCCACAGCCGAGCGTTGGCATCCGCTCGACGGTGCTCTTGTTTAAATGTTTTATCGTACTGAAAAGTTTACAAAAAGTCAGTTACGACCGTTGTGGTCTAAGCCCGCGAATGGTATCTGCACGTAGCATGTGAGACTGTGAAAATGGTATCAGTACGTAGCATGTCATACTATGACAATGGTATCAGTACGTAGCATGTCAGACTGTGACAATGGTACCAGTACGTAACATGTTAGACTGTGACAATGGTATCAGTACGTAGCATGTCTGACTGTGACAATGGTACTGGTCCGTAGCATGTCAGACTGTGACAATGGTACCAGTACGAAGCATGTCAGACTGTTACAATGGTACCAGTACGTAACATGTCAGACTGTTACAATGGTATCAGTACGTAGCATGTCAGACTGTTACAATGGTACCAGTACGTAGCATGTCAGACTGTGACAATGGTACCAGTACGTAGCATGTCAGACTGTAACAATGATACCAGTACGTGCATGTCAGACTGTGATAATGGTACCAGTACGTAGCATGTCAGACTGTTACAATGGTACCAGTATGTAGCATTTGCTACTTTGGCAGCGGGAACCAGGCAGTTCGTGACGGGAACCGGACTGGACGATTCTCTTGTGGGCAGTTAATTGTACCTTCGGCCCTAATGCGTGCTCGTCGGATATACGACAGTTCCAGAACAGCTATAGCGAGGTAAAGACGCCATTATTACTCAGAAGCTCTTTTCAGCAAATATACTAGGTTGTAAGTCCCTTACCCGGTGGTAAAAGGTGGCCCAATTACTAACCATCTGACCATAAGTACGTAGCATGGCAAACTGTTACAATGATACCAGTACGTGTATGTCAGACTGTGATAATGATACCAGTACGTAGCATGTCAGAATGTGACAATGTCAAGCTGTGACAATTGTACCGGTTCGTAGCATGTCATACTTTAACAATGGTACCAGTATGTAGCATGTCAGACTGTAAAAAAGGTGCCAGTGCACAGTATGTCAGACTGTGAAAATGGTATCAGTATGTAGGATTTCAGTCTGCTTGTAATAACAAAGTTAATATTTTTTTTTTAAATTAAAACAAACATATAAGATAAACTCGTTCTGACTGAAACTGTGTTGTATTATAATAAGTACAATACAAATATTAAATGCTTTAAGAAAGATGTTAAGATAGGATAATAACTGTTTTCTTTTTATGTATTGGTCTTCTAATTAATAATTCTGTACAGTCACCCAGTTACTGTTTTATAATCATTTGCTGTTGCTAGTATGTCTGCATACCTTCAAATGATTACACTTTTTTTTCAAATAAACTGATAATTCTTATACAGTTATAGTTTTTGGTAAAAAACAAGAACAATACAATACATTTAACGTTCTTCAGGAAATCCAACTTGAATTCAAAGAAATTTAAAATGTTGTATTTCATCATTTAAAAAAAATATTTCAATAGACACATATATTTCAAGTATTCAGAATAAAAGTCTACATATTAAGACATATAGACAGAATTTTTTTTATCTGATTTTTAGATACAACCTTTTTGCATAAAAAAATAAAATCAAACATTTCAAGATTTTAAGCGCAAAACAGTTGTATCTTGACAACTTGAATTCAAAGAAATTTAAATGTTGTATTTTCCTCCATCATTTTTTTTATTTTATTTCAATAAGCACATATTTCAAGTATTCAAAATAAAAGTCTACATATTAAGACATATAAACAGAAAAAAAATGATCTGATTTTCAGATACGACCTTTTTGCATAAAAAAATAAAATCAAACATTTCAAGATTTTAAGCGCAAAACAGTTGTATCTTGATATTAAACAAATATCTCAGATTACAATCATGCCAATAAGAGTATATAATATGAACTTTTAATAAGTGTATAATACCTAAGTTCAAACGAACTATTTGTTTATAATTGATAAAAATTTATAAATTATTACGTTTTTTTTATTGTACTGAAAAGTTAACAAAAAGTCAGTAACGACCGTTTTGCGCTAAGCCCGCGATATATCGACACAAAAAATATGCCACTGATTGTTGCAAACCTGTGTTGAATTTCTATGCCATGCAATTGGTTTGTTTTGCCTTCGTGTGTTAGTTTAAACTTTACCTTAAAGACGTATATGAATATTGTGTTTCACTTGTAGCAAATGTGTGTACAGTTGTAGCTTTCTATGATTGACATGTGTAAAATAAATATTTATCGATTTTATAAGGAATCGTCTAACCTTTGACACGCAAGGGTCAGACATATGTACTCTAATAGCACAAACTTTATGAAACAATGTGATTGTAGTACCGTTAAACGCAAGCTCACTGTCGATGACGGGTAATACAATTTAGTCTGAATAGCCTGTCCCTGAAACTACTATGATGGGTCAGGAACATACCACAAGTCGGCGAACAACAACAACCTGCGACGAGCAATAAAATCAGATCTCTCTGAACTTGAGTAGGAATTATTTTCATAAAAGCTCACTAAATAACTGTTTATTAATATACCGGACAATATATGAGTTAATAAACGTACAAACTTGGATACAGTTTATAACAATTCCTGCATTTACGGAAACGTATACGGTCCAGGTAGAATCGAAACGCAATGCGCTGAGACCGCAAAAAAATAAAGCCATATGCGCATATGCATTGAGGACATGAATTTGTTTTGGGCAAAATGTCTTGCAGTGAATACAAGTAAACCACTACGTAGCGCGATCGCTGCAAGACGATTAGGGAAGAGGTTTCATACCAAATTGTTTCAGGAAGCTTTGTTAATAGTTTTGAAGATTGTATAGTTACTTTCTCACAGATTTTCGCACTTTTCAATAATGTCATTAATGCTTCTTTTTACAACACAAATTTGTTCGACAAAGTAAGTAAGTATTATATAAGCAAAACACAAGTTGGATTAAAATGTTTGCCATTCCCGGGATTAGAACTCGGCAACTTATGTATTTATTAAAAAACATTTAAACATTAACTCGCTTTGTTAACAATACAAAAATTTATATTGTCCACATTATAGACGAAAAGAATTACACTTAAGGGGTGTTGCGGCAGTTTATTTAACCGAGAATATATTTATGGCAACACCGATGCTATTATCACAACCCAATAGTTTTGTTATCAGAATCATCACACATTTATGACCGAGTAGGTTCATAATAGGTACTCAGTGGTTCGATCCCAGGTGCGGTAAACTTTTTTTTATTCTTTTTTTCTTTCTTTTATTTCACTCTTGTTTTTTTCCTGGAGCTCTTTAGTCCTGTTGTTTACATTAATAAATTTAAAGCATTTAATCACAAACTCCAAAACATGCCGAAATCTGTCAACAAGTCCCTGTTATGGAGGATTAAGGTCGAGTTTGATACTGTATGGTCTTATGTTTGTGATTAAATATTGTATTAGTGCTGTGTTTTAGTAAGCCGTTGTGATCCCAATTAAGATTGTAAACAATCTATAATGTTTATGCATAACAGTCTGTGTACCGGTACTTGGGTTTCGCCTAATTGCTGTATTTTAGGAAATTTGACATAGACGGTAGGGATAGTTGAACAAAAAAATCTCTGTTAAAAGTGCGGTGACCCCCCTTTTTTATTTTTGTTTTATGATAACAATACGTAGATGAACATATTTGAGCAGTTTCGCAAAAAGTTATTAGATAGAACTTTTTTAACTTCCATTTTTGTGTTAAAATAGTAAAAAAAATACGTTTTTTTGGGTGACATAAAAATTATAAAAATTAAAATTTCTTAAAATTTAACTTGTGTTCTCCATTTTTTGGTAGTTTGTGGTTTAATTAAATGGTATATGATATATATTATCTTAGATAATATCAATATGTTGCCAATTTCATAGGTTATTAATCATTTTTATGCAATTAGAGATTTTTCAGATTTAATGAAAAAGTACATGTTATAAAATGGTGAATAAAATCAAAACAAGGCCGGTGACCCTATGTTTTTATTCCATTTTTCATATAGTATTTGTATGTAGGACTTGAATATAAATTTTGAGCAAAAGTTATTAAATGGAAAAAAATCAGCAAAACTGCAGCAACACCCCTTAAGTTGTATTATTTTGCTGATTATGAATAGTAGTTAATAAACGAACCGATATTTATAACGTTTTTGTTTGTAAAATGTGTTATTTAACTTGAATACAATCCATGTTTGTCTATGAATCATGTTGCGAAACTGTGAGGTACTTCATCCGCCCGCTAGGTATATATATAATTATTCACTTTCAGTTGGTCTAATTTGTAGAAATTTGGGTCTAACGAATATGATTATTACTATATTTAACGAATTTAGTTTGTTATCGATAGTTTAATAAATAATTTTTTTTATAGAATATTTAAATGCTGATTGGAAGCATGATAAAAAGGGTAGTGGTACGAGTGGTTTCCAGAGCGTTGTTTTGAATGCGCGATACCGATCTACTTGGTCTCAAATGCGAACCTGTAATTTCATAGTGCCCCCAATGTCTGTAGTTCTTTATTTAATATCGCCGTGACTTCGAACTCTTCGTTATAGTCATCCAAAACTAGTAATAAACTTAAGAATTTATATATTGTGCATACTCTTTGATAAACATCGAGAACTTAACAAAGCTTCTAATACATATCAATATTATTATTCTCCTTTGTTTGAATATTAGACTTATTATTTAAACACGTGTATCATGTGTTCGTCTTGCACTGCGGGCATACTAATATTTATTGATATTATACATAAGTTGAAATATATGTGAAGTTTTTCGTATTGCTTATGGTTTAGTGTATAGGGTAATTTTTCAGTTACTCTGCCCCAAATTGCAACGAAGAGTACCACATTTGCATTAATATTATCTACCGGGTACAACTAAGAATAAAGGCAACTAATATTAAACCTCCATACAGCAGCTCTAAAATTCGAGAATGCAACATTGGGGTTTTCCCAGCGTCACAGCGTTTGAAGCGCAGTTTCGTGTTTGGTTCCTGTCCCGAACCTCTCGATAAATTTGAAAGAGGACGGGAACCAAGCTGCCTATCAATGATAATCAATTTGGTATGAATCCTCTTCCCTAATTGTATCTGCCCATCTTATGATAACGTATTGGTTAACTTATTTATTTTTTTACAACTCACGTCAAAACAAAGATCCTTTATTAACTACATAAAACTGTACTAATATAAACAGTCCGTTTTTTATTGTGTTGTTTTCTGTACTTAAACGGACTCGAGAGCGTCTCACTAAGCTGTAGGCTTTCGATGTAATCAAGCTAAAATAAATCGGTTTAAACTAAAACGCTTTTCCCGATTTGCATGGCTTTAGTCTTGTAGGTAAACACACATGATCGGTAACCCCAGTAATTAAAAGCAAGTCCAACCAGCCACAACTTAAACCGGCCTTGAAAAAAGGTTCGATTGGCTTAAAAAGCGAGACTGGCCTCAACTAAGTTGTACAGGCAACACAACCCATTATCAATTCACACACTGTTTAGGTATATGCAATTTGTTATTTTTTATGTCCATTATTTCAAGAAATTAAATCTTAAATTAAAAGGCTTGAAGTTGCAGTTTCACATTTATTTGGGTACGAGGTTCAATATTTAACACTTATAAATTGGGAGAAGGGGTTACCTTCGATTTTCTGTACTTTATACCTGATGGAGAATACATTTGACTGTTCCTGTCCACACCCCTTTAACCATTATATTGACACTATTTATATTAACATACCCTTTATGACAAGAAAACAACAACACGGGTTGTTTATCAGTAATTGTTATTCCGTTTGTAAAAAAAAAATTGAATGCATTTGCCTTAAAACAGTGGATCAGTCACGTATACTTAAACTTCCGTCATAACACGCGCTGTTCGGTCAGTATGTTACCAATTTCAGAATTGTATAATAAGTAATACACCATGATTTATAGCGACGTGCAATGGCCACTCCTAATTCTGTTTTAATATAAACTGAAATATGGCGACTCTTAGATTAGTAAATGACACCTAATTACCAAATCGTTCAATACTTGGAGACAAAAAGACAAATAATTAGTATAGTCATTGCAGCGTTCGTTTTTTTCTATACATTACGCGTTTAATTCACGTTACGTTAAGTGCAAAACGTAAAGTTAGTAGCGTTTATATGAACCTCGTAAAGTTACGTATAACGTATGTTTGCACGTAAAGTTAGGTTTGCCCAAAGGCTCGCGTCACTCAGTTATTTTGCATAAATATGGCGGCGTATGTACCGATTTACGGAGACCCGCACGTTTGCCTCGAATTAATAGGGAATTAATTATACCAATAAATAATTTATAAATATTTAATTTACGTTTAACACAATATTTGCTGTAATCAAATACTTATTCATTGCTGATTTCACAGACGGTTTTAAATTCCCATTGTCGTCAATCACCACACACGAGCTTTACTGGACCGGGTATCGAACCCGCGATCCTCTGAAATGTAGTCCAGGGGGCCGTTTCTTAGAACTACGTACTTTAAAAAATCATACAAGTTGAAAGTTTATCAAACTACCACAACGAATGTGACGTTTGCTGAGTGATAGAATTGCTTCATTGTTAACATGGGTAAAAGTTTACTTTTTCTGTAAAAAAATATGTATTAGCATTGTATAATCTAAGTGTTTGTTGACAGTTAATAATTAATCTAATTAGTAATTGCAAACGAAGACCATAGTGTGAACCAGATAATAATACAAATTCACACTTAGACGAACTGACCACATCGATTTGACGAAACGACTTCACATCTGTTATTACCGATAAGTTAGACGAAACGGGGATTAGACGAATCGACAGTTAACCCCCTGGAATTTTTCAAATTTATTATGTTCGTATTAATGTTAATATTCTGTTAAAGGGCCTCTTTATAATCAAAACTTTTACTAAAACAAGAATGTATTTGTCAGAAACACAATGCCCGCTACTGCGCCGCTTTGAATTAAACAATTTATTTTTTGATTATATCCATTTAAAGATTATTTCTTCCCTTGTGAAAATGACCTGTGCCTGCCAAATGATAAATAGAAAATATCTCCCTTTAAAGCTTGTAACTTCCCTTTGATTTTGTTTTGACCTTTGACCTTGAAGGATGACCTTGATATTTCAGCACTCAAAATGCGCAGCTCCACGAGTTACACATGCATGCCAAATATCAAGTTGCTATCTTCAATATTGCAAAAGTTAGGGACAATGTTGACGTTTTCGGTCGGACGCACAGACGGACAGACGGACTGACAGTTCAACTGCTTTATGCCACCCTACCAGAGGCATAAAAAGCATGTTGAGGTAGGTTTTGTACAAAGAGGATTTTGTTTCGTATTTGGTAGCGCATTTTATAAATCAGATTTTGAATGGGAATTAAACTCGGGTACAGTCTAATATTTGCCGGGTACGTTTTAGTATATTTTCTGTACCCGGGGTACATTGTACAGAACAGAACAGAACAGAATAGTTTATTTTTTACTTAAGCATGTGAAGCTCATCGTCATTAACATACATATAAATAACAGCATGCGTTGAAGTACACACAAAAACACACATCATTTTAAAGAATCTAAATAAACACGAAATAAACATATTTCGTGAACATATTTCGTGAGAATGGTACATGGATGGGTTTAATACACAGTGGTCACACAATGTTATGCATATAGGTTTACAAATATAGGTATAATAACATATTTCTGACCTTTCATCCTCGATGTCATTTAGGTTACATAATATACATTTGCGTTGATCTCTGTCAATATTCTGGTGTCTGCCCGTTTCTATGGATAATTTGAGAGAGGACAAACGTAATTTTGAAATAATGTTCCTATGTTTTTTGTTGTCAACAATATCAAGATACGATGATCTTTCAAAAACAGATTTGAGTTTGTAGTATACTTAAGAGTACCCGGGCCACTTTTAAGTAGTAGCGGGCCGACAACGAGCAATCGAGCTTCAGTTGATTAGGCGCTGCGATTATTAACTGGAGGTCAAGGTCAACTCTCACACACTGGGCTAACTTTGTGCAATGGTTATTGCCAATTTTTCAATCCACATACAGTTAATATTACTTTTTATTGTTTCATACATTCCGCAAAGACTGTTACCGGTAATTACTTTTTTTTTAATATTACAGAATAATTACAATAACAACTTAAGTTACACTCAATATTCATAATGTCTAATTTTAAAGTAGGTTAGAAAAGTTTGAACTGTTGAAGTAAAATTACTGAAGAAAATGTATTGAAATGTACCAAATATGTTATTATATACGAAACCTGTCAACTCACTATGACATTAAACCAATGAGATTTGTTTTAAGTAAATTAAAATGTATCAAGTTTTATTTTTTATGATCAGATTTCAACTGCAGTCAATATTAATGTAATATTAAAGGCACAACTTTGTTGTTGCTGTATGCTTTAAAATAATTTTTTCTTAGTTTTTACGTTTTTTACAAAGAATTTTAGAATACTTAAACCATTGGGACACATATAAAATCAATCCATTTTTTTTTATATAGTGTTTCATCAACCTTCAATATCTGTTATTTTATTATTAAACATGCAGTTGCCATGAAAAAAGAATAGTGTCAAATTTTAATCGAGGTCATTGTTTATCTTTACTGTCTGAAATAGTGAATTACTCATTTAACATTATTGTTTAGTTCCCTATAAACCATATGGGCACATACAATGCAGTTTATTTAATGTGTTCAAATAAAAATTGTTATGTCATAAGAAGTAATTTAGAACATATTTTCTTTATAGGTGGTCACACCCATTGACAGAAAACTAACAACAATCAATTTTTAGTTTTAACTTTCTTTGAACACATCTCTTTAAACTCTATACTGTGTTTTTGTACATAAAGTAATATCCATAATTACCATTTAAAGTACTTGTTAAACAATACGGCTGTACAAATTGCAAAACCAACTTTATTGTATCTAAAATTGTGATGCTGTGATTTTTCTAAAATAAATTAACATTCAGTTATTTATACCTTTTTTGTCAGGAAATATTTTAATAAGGTATAATGTCTTCATTATTATAAGTCAATGTATTTTTGATGTTTTAAAGTGACTGACAACCACCAATGACGAAAAAATTAAAGTTCTTAAATACCTTATTTTTTTTACAATTATTAGTTTATATTGATTAAAATTTTACGACTGGTATATTACATTACTTGAAAAAGTTCATATTCGGTAATACAATTTCGAGATGTGAAATCGAAAGAACATCGCAAAAATAGGTGACATAACAATATACACACTATAAATAACGCAAGTAGATTGATCATTTTATATATAAAATATATACAATTCACTACGCATGCACAATTTGCATTCCTGGGTTTACCACATGACGATGATGATCAATATACTTGCGTTAGTTATAGTTAACTGGTAGTTACCTGGAAGACATACCCAGTAAAATTTATTACCGAATATACTGAAAATATGACTTAACAACTTTTTTCAATAAATGTAATATACCAGTCGTGATATTTTTATTCATATAAACTTATAAATGTAAAAAAATACGGTTTTTTATAACTTTTCTTTTTTCGTCATTCGTGGTTGACAGTCCCTTTAAATGAATTAACTTGTAGTTGTACAAATAAATAATGTTTGTGTTGTATAGAGCATTTGCTACCATTGCAATCAAATAATTTAAACATTACCATTTTTGTTTCTTCACTTTTAACACCATATTTACGCATACTATTCACATTAATTTATTTGTCAAATACATAAAGTATAAGACAATATAAGTTCAAAAGAGGTTGTTTGTTTTGCGCTTAATAAAGCTTTTTGCGGAAAATTATGGTAGCAGTTATTGAAGATTTGAATTTCTAAAATTCAGATTTAACATATTCTCATAATTATGCATCTTTCCAAAAATGTCAACACATGTAAAACCACTTAAATAACATAATTTTTACAGATTGTTTTAAATATTATAAACTTAATTTCAAGTATATGGAAACATATTTTTTTAAAGCATAGGAATTAGGAATCTTACAAGAATAAATTGTATCATCATGACATTCAACCTTCAGTACACTATGATTCAAGTAAAATATAATTTTCTGAAAATAGAAACATTTCAAAATGGTTTGCTTTCTCCCTGTGTTTTGTTCATACGTACATTTAGGCCAACATTTTTTTAATAAATTGATTTACGGGATTTATTTTAGAAAAATAGGGTCGGGGGGTCGAAATAAAAATAAAAATACAAGAACAAAAATCACAGAGTCGACAACAAAAATAAAAATAAAAGTTTAAACTTGTTGATTTTATTTTATTTTTATAAACCAACATTTTACGTTACTTTTGTAATATATATCTTATTTATGAAAACAGTAAGTCACTAGAAGCAATAGAAATAGTGTTATTAATGCATTTTTCAAGAACATTTCTTTTTAATCTTAATTCTTGTGGAATGTCTTCATTGTCTGCTATGTGTTTATTTTATATCAAATAAGGTGTAATCTAGCACTTTTTGTTTTATTGTTACAGGGATTTCAAAAGATTTTAAAAACCAGGAGTCAATGACCCCTGGACTGAAATTTTGAGGGGTCAAATTGAAAAATGCTGGGGTCAATTTTGAAGCGCAAAAATAAGTGTACAAGAATTGTGTTTTTGTCTGTGTTATTCATTTTTAGATGACATAATTTGCAAACAAAATTATTCATATAAAGTTACACAAGTCATATCATAATCTTTGTATGGATATAAATAATAATGCTAACCCCTGAAAACTGGCATCAACTTTTTTTATATATGTTACTAGCACCATTAACACTTTTGTTCACTATAATTTTTTTGCAGTTATTCACAAGTCTCACTTACTAGGTTCATGTATTAGTCAACAAAAATGTTGTTGTTGTTGAATCAATCGTAAATTGACGTATTTTTCTGTAGTTGCCATGGGACTTTCTAATTGAGTGCATTTATTCCAATGTGAGTTTTTCATTCTAGAAAATACATGTACCTAGTTACAAGTCTATATTTAGTTACAGCACTCTTGCAACACGCACGCTTTCCATGCGCGACAGACGACAGCAACAATTTCGCGCTCTTATTAAAACACGGGTTTTACGAGGCATACATAATAGTCTCTTGTAACTCAAAATTGAGTGGCAGCAATGATTGTGTTTCATGTTTTAAAGTAGTGGTATATATGTGACTGTATGCAATTATGCTGATGAGACTATAATAAACAAATAATAATTATATAGTGATTGGTGTAAGTTGTGGATGAATACAAAGGAATTTGTACCAGCAAATACTAACACGTGGCTGTATAAAAACGATGTGCTTCAGTTCTATAAATGGACATGGTGAAATATACATGTACTAAAATTAAAGTGTTGCCGCATAAAATTGTTAACGGGTATTGTTTTCACAACTTACTCGCCATAAGTAATTAATTGCTCACCTTTTGCATTTAACTTTTCGTATGTAGTAGCTAATTGTTTACAGTAAAAAGGTGTTATGATGATGCTCGGCACCGTCTTTTAAGTACTTTTTAATTACCGAATTACACCTTTCACAAACAATAAATCCGATCCGATTTAACACAGTTCACAAACGATTGTGTAACGGTTACGATTTAACCAATGAACTTTTCAAGTCAATGACGTCACATGAGGTACATTTACAGTTCTCAACAATTATCCGCTAATCGGCGCCACTTCAAAGGGATGCTTTGAACTTTCATGACCACGTGCTGTATTGTGTAAATTTTATTTCGCAAAACGTGTAACTAAGAACGGCGCCTTACCATCTTGTGTTCGTTGTCAATTAATACGCGTTAATTGGTCTCTCCGATATAAACTTGTTTTGCTTACAAAGCAATTAGACATAGGTGTTTTTCGCAGTTTGGATTTTATTTTGGATTATGAACCATATGCCGATAGTAAAAAAAACGGATGCGATAAAACGCTTGCGAATGTAAATTCTGATTGTTGTCGTCGACAGTTTTATTTTTTCACGCGGGACTTAAACACTGTCGGCGGAATTTATGAAAATAAAATTGCAGAAAGATTTTTTTATTTTATTTCATTTTGACATAAAATACGGTCGGCGGTCCCGTAAATCAATTTATTAAAAAATGTTGGCCTGAATCAGATGTGTAGAACTGTTCCATGAATTTAAAAATTAATGCATTTGTTTCCATTTGTTGAATGGCATTATGTATAAATATATTATGAGTGACTGACCTTTTCCACAAATATTTCAGTCGTGTTGTTGGTAAAGCATGTACCGGTATAGTGATTCAGGTTTACTTAAAGTGCCCGCCTGTCATACCAAATGACCCCATACCAATGACCCAGGATGGATCCCAAGTTCTCAAATTTTGTATTAAGAACCAATCACAACTTGTACATAATCTTACATATATTTTACCAATGCATGCATTTTTTTAAATATGGAACTTTATGATAATTGCAAATGCCAATTGTCTCAAAAATCAAATGCAGCATTCATGGAAAATGTAAATTTATCAAAGAAAAATAAGTTTCTCATTGAAAATCAATCTATGAGTAAAAATCTGCTGTTGTTGTGTTTTTTTTCCTTTTATTTGGCACAACAGTATAAATATAAACATGGTAAAAACATGATTTTGAGTTGTTATATAATTATCTAGAAATGCAACAACTGAAAACAAGTTACAGAGACGTGTTTTAATACTTCTAAAATCATATTGTACATAAAAAAGTATTATTAATCTGTAAATGAAATTATAAAAATTCTATTTTCTTTACAGAGGACATTGCTGATGTTCTTCTCCTGTTTTGGAAATTCCATTTAAAAAAAAAATGAAAATAATTGTTTTTATCTCTTTTTACTCTATATGCAATTTCTTATATTAGCACTATCAACCTTTAATTCATCTCTCACATATACATGAACAGTATTACTTTCAGTCTTCTTTAGATTTCCTCTTTTAACCTTTTTGCACTGACAGCGCACCTGCACATAAAACTCGAAAGAGGGTGTTGCAGTATACATAGATAGATAGATAATTCAGTGACGCAGTGAACATAATCAAAGTTACCCTTCCTGTAAATTGTATTCCTGTCAGAAAACTCCTTGATTATGTTACACTTGTACTTTCAGATGTGTAAGCTACAATAAACATGCATCTGTCTTTTCAGTATTATCCATCCATGTTTTCCAGTTTGCTCCATCAATTCCAGTTTGAAATATATCTGACTAACCTTTCATATAAGATTTGCTTAAGTAAAAATCCTCTCTTCCGTTTAAACAAACTGAATATCCAGCCCAACAAAGCATGGTCGTTAACAATTAATGTCAAAAGAATCAATAAATATAACTTCGTTTACATTTGACCTTGTTTTCTCGTCGCGAACTGTGCTCTTTGTAAGGTACTGCTTACGGATAAATGTATATTAACCGAAAGTTTGTTTGAGAAAGCAAATGATATATTCTTTATGAATATCTTCAAATGATCTATGTTCTATGTTCTTCGTCTTGACAGCCCTTGTGGGCCAACCGTGTTACACACGTCGTTTTTAATTAAGCGTCCCAGCACTATCACTGTTCGCCAGCTTTCTCAAACAAATAGCACGCGCGGATGCAGCTCTTTTCGCGATCGGGTTATGTATTAAGAAATATTTGTAGCGTTCATTATGTAATGAAAACCAAAGTCTTCGACAATGGAAGTCTATGTACTCTAACCTCAAACACTCAGCTTTTGACAGTTTACTTTTATTGTGAAGAAATGTGCAGTCAATAAGAACACTTACTTTTTTCTCGGCCGAGGACGTTTCCCAGAAATGTGGAGATACCTGATCGATTTCTTTGTGGATATCAGCCAGGATAGGGGCACGAGTCAAAGTGAGACCGGCGCACTCTAGAGCCATGTGGGTGAGAGTCTCTGGTGCTTCACAGCATACTTGGCAAGATTTGCAAGATCTCTATTAGGTCCGCGCAATCATCAGACTTCTTTTTAGAGAGTACTCAAGCATAGCTACTAAGTATTACGCTACGTTCGGTTTATAGAAACGCACTTACGCATTTAGAAAAACGTACGTAACTTTATACGTACGTAAATTTTCGTCCGTAAAGCTACGCATTGTACCAGAAAGCGGTCTACAAACTGCAAGAGTTGGTCTCAGTTTCTGGTCCTCCGTTCTTTTATTTCAATGCACAATCCAATATCCATATACAAAGGTACGCCTTTAAGGTACAAAGGTACAAAGGAGCACCAGAAAGCACAGTATATGGTACGTCCTGTGTACGGTGTCAGGATTACGGATGCCTGTTGTAAGTTCAAATCCTGCATATATAAAAACTTGAATGTATTTACATTATAAACGATATATAAAAACGATGTGAGAAATGGATCGTGTTTGTCTTTATATGGAGCTGATATTAACCAGGCTTGCCAGATTGTTTGTCAGTAATTTAACTATGATAAACTGTGTTTATTGATACTAGTACGTTATTTGGAGACCTTTTCTAATAACTTCTCGAGTTACGATGATTCGCTGATAACTGGAATATCAGACCCGTATTCACCAACGGTTTATTATACTAACGTCTAAGCACACAACATATTCTTTAAATTGTAATGTTCTAAAAGTACCTGAAAATAAGTGAAGCATGGCAAATGGATGTGTCCTTGTAATGCCAATTATTTTATAGGAATAATGAAACACTGGACATAGTATCATTAGGTAATTCTTGTTAAACCCAAGTATTTTTTTTATTTTTTGAAAGAAAAAATATTAGCCCCATACGTGTGATGAGATAACAACGTTTAATACCATTAACACTGCATGCTCTTAAAGCGCCCCTTTAAACATAAGTACGGGTTTGCTCTCCTGCCGATGCAGAAGAAGATTCACTTCATTTGTAATTTACAAGTTTATACCTTAAAGATACTTGAACAACTTTCAGCGCTTTGATTCATTTGTTATTGAGATATGTTGACAGCATTGCTATTCTTAGAATACCTATATCACTTAATCGTGGACGGAAGTAGTTAAACGAGGTCATATCACCAGGAAAACAAAAGGCAAATGTTCGTGTGCATACCTTTGTTCTGTAAGTAAATAAATTATTATCTTTAAATGTAATTATAACAGAAATGAACATCGTTAAAGGATTAATCAATAAGAACTGCGAATCAACACGGTCAACGCATCGCATACATTTACTTCTCTTTTCTTTGTGAATGTCCTTGAAATCGAAAGTGAAGGTTTTTAATATATATCACACTCTTCAATGTGTTTTTGCTTGTGTCATTTAATCGAGGTTAAATATGATCTTGTATCGTATACAAATCGTCGAGCTGTAGACAGTACGATATTTTTGCAAATGTACTTTGTCAACACAACGAAATATAAACACAAA
Organism: Dreissena rostriformis; assembly: GCA_007657795.1. Classification (NCBI taxonomy): domain Eukaryota; kingdom Metazoa; phylum Mollusca; class Bivalvia; order Myida; family Dreissenidae; genus Dreissena; species Dreissena rostriformis. The sequence goes on along the minus strand of VMBQ01003767.1, from coordinate 18,587 downwards.
AACTTCAGTCGAATGGATCTTGAAATCGAAAGTGCAAGACATTTTACCATTGTGACAAAGTACATTTCCTTCAAACTTTAACTTTGCTTATGATTAATAAAAAGTTTTATCGATTCGAGGGGGATAACTTAAATGTGCCATGTTACTTTATGTAATTTATAGAGCTTTATCAAACGATTAGTTGATGTATATAAACAATTGTATGCAAGTTCAAACCTGTGTTTTTAAATATAGACTAGTAATATTACAATGGGGAATACCCGCTTTGTGTTAAAAATGGTTTCACTTGCCTACCTCAGACTACAATGTGTTTACCCACATGTTCATTTATACCACAAGGGTTATGGTGTCTTGAATCTATACCCGTTTAATGAAACATCGTTTCATGTCAGTTTTTCATAAGCACTTAGGCCCCGTTGAGGACTAAGGGAATAGGAGACTCTTAGGCGTTTCATTATTCACGTACATTTATATAAAGAAAACTGCTTCATGATATGTTATGCCACAGGAGTTTGAAATTTTATCAATATAGCTAATCTAATGGCTAAATAAAAAAAAATATACCCCTATATAGTCTTTATACTATATAGGGGTATATTTTTTTTATTTAGCCATTAGATTAGCTATATTGATAAAATTTCAAACTCCTGTGGTTATGCGATACAATAACTTTAAAAAGTGTTTTGAGAATTATTGTGACGTCTTATATGTGAGGTTATCCAAACTTTGACTCAGATAAAACCGGGATATTCATTCAACATACGAAATGAAAGAATATTATCCCTATTAAAGTACCTTTTTAATCGTAACTTTGGCAATCAATATCCCTATTTACTTTCAGAAAATGGCTGAAGGAGGTATCAGGCCTATAGGGTCAAAGTCTGACACCAATCTCATACACAGTAGCCTGTACAGTCGTCACTCTCAGGCAAGTCAGAAAACAATGTTTGCATCAAGTACAGGCGCTGGTGACCTATGGGTTAGAGTTAGATTTACGACATACACCTCATTACCGCATAATCGTCGCCATTTTGTCCGGCAAAAGGTCTCTTTTAAGACTTAAACCTTCATCCTAGTTAACGTTGCGGCATAAACATGTTAAACTTTTGCCAATATAGAAAATATAGGTCGACTCTGGTATCATTTTGTGTTGTATTACAATACTTGATTGTGATATACAACACACCGGATTATCACATAATTTTCATATTCAATTTATTAATAATCTCCTTACAATAAAAACGTTTGGGAAAACAGTATCGGTAAAGTTGACACAAAAGAAAACATTACATTTTATGAAAAGACGCGCACAAAACTTCGAATGGCGTATACAATATTGTACGCGTCTAAAAATTTAACGTTTTTCCCTAATGGTGCTCAAATCGGATATTGACGATAGTAGTCCGCGTTCACAGCCGTTGAATACGGAAACGGACATTTACAATTTGAAGTACGGAATTTCTATACTTTTGATGCTTTTATCGTAGAACGCTCATATCTATATATCTATATATATCTATATCTCTATATATATCTATATCTCTCTCTCTCTCTCTCTCTATATATCTATATATATATATATATTG
>VMBQ01003767.1:0-10627 GCA_007657795.1 Dreissena rostriformis | reverse complement strand
AAAAAAGTACCAATCTTTTTTTAATTATCAAAGAAATAAACATGAAGTGTGCTTTACTTGAAAGAATGATCATCTTGACTCCCCAGGCCACGCCCCAAAACCATCCAACCAGTAGGAAAGTCGTGGTGAAGAATTGAGCCATGCCCACAAGCACATTCACACAGAAAACCGTGGAGCTGTCCTGGTCATATTTTGAGGGAATTCGCGTTGTTGCGCAACAAAATATGCTCATACCACTTAGAATTGTACCTGGAAAAATACTTATATATTAATAAGCAGTATCCAACTTTTGAATGAATCGCACGTTTGTTTGCCATTCGTAGAGTTTCGCAGTTATCTTAACAACTGCATTCACTTTACTATATGTAGTGATTCGTTTAGGTTAAAACACTAGCAGTAGGCATGCCAGCTCCAATTGATAAAAAAGCATGTACATTTTAGATTTTAGAAGATCAAGACTGAAGACGGTTGACGATCAGAACATCCCTTTTTAGTTTGTTTGTATTTACCATTGAACGGATATTGGGAACAGCATAGCTGAAGCTATAAAACGGTCCTTTTCAAACTGTCTCTAAAATGCTTAAAAATACCTACGCCCACAAGTATCATATATATGTCGTTGGAATTTATGTTCGTAAGTTATGGCTGGGAATAAAGTATTTGCTTCCTATTTCGAACACATTGAGTTTCTTTGTTTTGTTCACGGTTGCCTTTTGAATCGTATTGAAACATGTATAATTAATGACACAATCATTCATCATCCTACACTATGTTATAAAACACAAAGTTAACTCATTCCGAAACATGATGTATGTTATTCCAGCGTCATGCTGAGAAATTGATATAATTTCCATTGGGTAACATTTGTTTGAATGTAAATCGGACAGCTTCAATCAACTGTTTAAAGTAATATACTGTTATACAACCAGACCATTTTCATGAGTATATTAAAACTTTTTCGGCGCACTAAAACCGGTTAAAAACGATAAATAGGTTGTATTCATAGGAGTTTGTGTTTACAGCCTTGTTGGGTATGTGTTTGTCATGCTAAGAACTATCTACTGCTAATCCAAACGGAGCTTCAATTGTTGTTTAAGATGATACAATGATAACATGTCTGCCTTGGATTCCATTACTCCCCTGTGCATGTAATTTGTTATCGATGATGTTAGGTTTCAGCGATATTCAACAATGTTCATACCTTATTCATACCGTATTCATAAAAAGCAATAAATAATTCGAAATATCTATTTATAAACTATATACGTTATACAGTTTGTTTTCACAAAATCACCTTCATTTTATCTTCCAATATTACGCGTTTAATACCTCGTTATGTATTATTAAAGACATCACTTATCACAACGTTTCAATCATAACCATCGTCTGCCATTGAATATCATTTATGAGTAGTATTCTGGTAATGAATTTGTGGAAATAATGTCATAAGAATTTAATGAATGTACAAGCATGTAATGAACAGATGAAAGAATCCATTTGTTTAAAAAAATGTGCATTAAGGTGGAAAATTGTTATGACCTATATGCAAATGTTCGTGAACAGTCGAATAAATATTATGATTCTTTTTTAATGAAAAACAAAAACATTAAACACTTCAAATAATTACTTTTTTTGTCATTATGAACAAATTTAAATGCTTATCTTCATAAATAAAACATTGCTTTTAATATATTTCAAAGACCGTCGGCTTTAGTCCCAATTATGTACACGCTGTTGTTTGGAAATCTGTGCCGATAATTTGGAAAAATCGCTTAAGGGTAATGTAATGCACTGTCTTAATATATATTATAACTATTTATTTTTGAATTTGCATTAATGCAATTTGAGTAAATATTTGAATAAAAACGTATTGTGCATGGTATTAAAGACAATATTCTGTTGATGTAACATACAATGGTTGCCGAAATTTGTTTAATAATACATTCATTCGATCCAAGCACATGAACATGAAACGAAGCCGATACTATACTGGATTACCTTACACATTTTCTTCAACATATAGTATTGCCAACTTTCATTCACAGACATTTACTCTATGCAAAAGACACGCAGACATTAAAAAACATTTTGTATTATTGCGTTCTTTTAGAAAGAAATTAAACTTATTATGTTTAACCTGAAACATGATAAAACTCCAATATTTATTTCCGCACCAATTAATATTATGATTTTATTGATTACTCGTGTAGATCAATCTTATGTATCGGCTTGATTACAAGAGGCAGTGAATGACGTTATGAAAACTAATAATCAGCGCGAGAGTTATTTAAGACCTTTATAGCAACATTAAGGCAACAACAACACAGTATTTGGTAGATGCTTATACCTAGTGATTAATGTTTTTACGTGTGAGGCTCGATTAGTATTTAAAATGCTTGAAATATAGAAGTGTTTTATTTACCGTCCCGTGGCGTTTACCACAGCATCCATCATTTTTATGTGTTATGTTGTGTTCATGTGTTGTCATGAATATTATAGTAGGTCAACACGAATTTCTCTACCTACGGTGAAATATTGGCTAATCTGGGACAAAACTTTCTGCATTGACTGGATTTGTTTTGTGAAAATACTTTCTTTAAACGAAATATTCCGTAAAGACAGAACGTGTAGTCATGATTAGACTTATCGGGCATCACAGGCTATTCTGGGACGACACTAAAGGTACATTCATTAAGCTTAGTTTTCCCATAACATATCACACAACGTTACATTACCTGATCCCGGTAGGACTACATTCATCAGTAGACACACGATGGCGACGCCAAGGGGAAGGAACGGAATCGCCACCCTGATCCAGGAGTCTTCCGGTGATAACACGGCCGCCTTTTCGTGCACGTTCGTTGGCATGACTTCTTCAGAGAAATCCACCTCATATTTAGCAGAGCTTGTTGAACGCGGAGACAGCTTCAGCTCGGGCACTGTGGTGGTGTTTTCGAAGTGTGACGAAACCTTTTCGGGTTCTTGAGATTGTGTTGCCTTGGTATCAGTTGATTGCCCATTGGACAATACATTTGCAATCGCAAGGTTGTCTGCTTTTTTACCGCTTTGTTTTATTCCAATCGAGTTATTGGCATGTTCGATAAAGCTCTCTGGCTTCGTATTCGTTTCCTCGTTTTGGTTTTCTGGTTTTGATTTAACATCAATTTGATTAGTTTGATTTGATGAATTGTCATGCTCAATTTCGTTTTCAATCTTACAAGATTCTTCATTTTTGTGATTTTCTAGAAAATCTTTAATGTTTATTTTCCACTTTTGTCTTAAATGCTCCACGCCTGAAACGTCTCCGCTAGTTTCGGTTGCAATATCAACTGTGTAATATCTTGATTCCAAATCAGCAGAAACTGGGTTTGCATCATGTTCGTCAACAAACACTTCATCATCTAGCACATTGCTGTTGATAGCATTAGGCATTTCGACTTCATCAAGTGCAGTTACCTTAGTGAACATTGGCGCAGAAAATGGACCTGCAATTGGTTTGGATTCATCATTAAAACTATCCATGTTGTAATGTTACATATGAAATTTTATATCCTATTAAGCACAACTTTCATTTCCAACGTCGCGTCCTTTCTTCGTCCGCATTTGATTAAATTATTGTGTGAATGTTAACTGAATACCAGAATTTCCAGTCAGTGATTCTGTATGGTCGTATTAATATTGAATGTGTTATGTTCAATTATATCTAGTTTGATTTATAATGTATTGCGAAACAATGCTGTATCCATACATCCGCTGCTATTTGTTTGTTTTAAAATATGTGCTCTAAAAATTAAGTCTCATATGATTAATAAAACGAACGATCGAAACAAATTTTAAACAAACAAATGCATCTATTTAATATGTATTGTATTTGTATTGTCCTTAATAATTATTACATTGCTTAAGGTTTAAAAGGCTATTTAAAAGTAAAATTAAATTTTGAAATTTATAGATACCATAACTTAAAACTATTTGCATTAATTAAGTATTATAATACGCATAGTGATACAATATCGTATTAATTTACAAAACAATATAACATATTAACCTTATGTTTATGCACTATTATAATGGTTTTTACATGTGCCTCAGGAATGAATACGATATTTTAAAATTTAACAATGCTTATACCGATACCGATACCGAGTGACCGAAACTACTCTCATAAAACAATATAATATTGTTAAAATAATATTGTAAGAACACGGCTTGCATTAATGTTGGAGGTGTTATTATAACTCCACATGTTTAATGATATAATCACACTGAACTTCGTATAAAAGTAAGTCCATTATGCAATCAATGCCAACCCGCTGGCGTCTCTGTATCCACAATGATGAACATTCCAAAATGTCATTCCTTTCTTGCATTACATCTAGCTATACCATTAACCATGTTGAAAACATGCAAGCGTTATTGTTTACAATAACACGTCCGATAATCTTATCAGTCACTCTTAGAATGAAACATGGCTTTCGCATCAATCGAGTTGGAAAAGAATCCTAATTAATTAGACGGGACGTCATTAATGCTAGCCAACGTAAGAGGCGCACTGTGTCAATACACCTGGGTTGGTTTCTATTGCTGGGGTACTCGAGTATCGAACGACAATCAAACGAGCTTTCAATATTATTCCACACTTAGGTAAACTTATCTCAAATATTCGTCTTGATATTTTTGTTCGGACGTGAAAACACGATGGCAAAGTGCAACACATGTATACACTTAACTTTCCTAATTAGTGACTTTAATTGTGATTTTGTTAAAACTGAATACACGAAAGTACTTGAACAGGGTCAATGGCCCAGATTCAAACATGGTCGTGATATCGTCGATATCAGAATTCTAACCAAATGTTTGACCTAACTTGAAACAGATTCACTCTTTGCCTGGATAGTGTTAACATTAACAAAAGATTCATCAAGATTGAGACGTAAAATTGACGTTTAGATTGATTACTTTTTTAATGTGAGCTAGTGACTCAGTAACATTGTTGGATATGCGTTTTTTTTAAAATAAGAACGAAAAATGTAAATGTTTTTAATGATACAGAATGACACTTCTAAGCTTGTTGGTGTGTAGATAATTAAATAATTGTTCCGTTGCTATTGACGCAATATTTAATTACAATATCTAGTCTCGTGCGCATTATACAATAGTGTTCACTACATTTTAAATGCACCACAATACTTCACAAACGAGCATCGAGTGTAGAAGAATATACAAATGCATGATACGAAAAGCCTTTTATAGTGGCTTTATATAGCAGAAACTAGCTGCTAGCGAATATCGATCCGTGCACCGATTGCAATCGATTGCCGTTATGATCTGTCTATAATATTAGATAAATCGTGCAGACCATCAAAGGTATTGACAATATTACTGTTTCAACATTTGAAAATAATTAAAGTTATCATCGTGCGTGAAAAATAGAAGATCAATGGGACGAAACCCATTTGAAATTAATAATTATAGTTTGTTAAATGAGCTATCAACAATTGTTATCATTGACAAATGTATATATACCATACTTGCTTTCAATTAATGTGGAATACAAGGAATTATTCCTTTTATAATTCGCTTGTTTTTTTTTTAAAGCAATTACTGAAATTGCCATTTTTAATACAAGATAATGAATACTTCACACCACTACAGAAGCTATAGAAAGGCATCCAGAACCCCAGAATCAATCTTTAGACACTAAAGTATACATAAACATTACCATCATTGCATTTCAAAGCAAACGAAAACGCAGACACAAATGAACGTTTAATTTAATAACGATGTAATAACTTTACTGTTAAATATTTACCAAAGCAATAGATGCGTGATCCGTTCTTGTTTGTTTGAAGTCAGTACAACGCTCTATTTAAACTGATAATACAGTTAAAGGGAGGGTATTTATGACAAATGATATGAAAGTTATGAAACAGTTACCGTTCATATATACACAAATATTGTTAGTTGCATATATGTTTTGTTTTAGTTTTACTTTTTAAAACAAGAAGAATACACTAAGAATTATATAATATAATATTTTGAAGTCATTTACCAGTCGTGACCGACCCATATGTATACGATGGGCACACATAGTGACAGAAAGACTTATTTTGGACGAACAACAATACCTAAACAATACATTCAGTATACACTTACTACTTCAACTTTTTTCAAACTGTGTACAATCACTAAGAGGTGTCCCTATAATTCTGTTTAAGCGTGCTTATTGCAAGAACACATTTTAACTTTACAATAAAACTTTCCAGCCTTCTATTGTAAAGCTCAGCCCCTACTACGAACATATCGTAACGTTAGTAACTTACACGCGTCAAATAGTCAGTGACAGATATGTTCGACATGTAAATGTTATATGATCAAACAACAACAATAAAACGTAACAATTGATTAGAGTACGTGTGTCAGTGCTTTTCCAGCCCTGTTTATACATGTGTATATGACCCTGGTCAGCCAGATGCAATGTTTGTTAAGTCGGTTTCCATAGAGGTATTTTTTGTCCGGTTAAATTAAGTCAATATGTGCATTTTGATTTGAACAACATTTGATACAAATCGTTAGAGACATTTACATGTAAAATGTACAAAATCAAAACAAAGTAACACTTCTTCGACCAGCTTTGTTTGTTTTAACAACGGTTTATTATGTGTTACATAATGTAATGTAAATATAGTGATTTGCCAGAACGATATGCAATTTTTAGCAAGACTGGGTTATGAAAACAATTTACACGTTTTAGAGAATTTAACGGACTTAAACTTATATTAAGTTTATTTTTTAACTAACAAACTTTGTCTACAAATGTTTAAAAAACTATTTTGGAAAATATTGTCCTTATTGATGTTTTTCAACGTCTATATTTTAATGTCATGATGATGTCGATAATAATAAAAAAGATGATAATGGGGATGAGCATACGATTATCCCTTATTGAATATAAGCGGACACGTTATCATCATTACGTATAATATGATATAATTCACTTCACAAAACGGGCTGATGAAAGAATATCGAACGGTCGTATAGCTTGTTCTACTATTTAAAGTATACCCAAGCTTCGCAGTTTGAAAGTCATGGTCTATTTATCCATGTAAACATAACAGGTATTGTAGTTGCTCTTTATTTAAGCTCAATGTAAACAAATACATGTGCCGAATTGTAAATCGTTTAACTGGTAGAGGTCTGTGTTTATTATAATACCATCTTCGATGATGTTCTTTTGATATGGAAGATTGTTCACCTGTTATTTGAAATTGCTTGAAAACTGTTGGATAAAAGTTGATATAATTCGGGCTAAAGTCAGTCGTTTAAGCTCAATGTGTCAAAGAAAAGGAACGCTATTCTACTCGACCCGGTGTCGGCGTCTGAGCTAGACTTAAGGTTTTCGGTAAGCTGGTTCTCTTTAATAGCATGATGGTATTCATTTAAACTTAAAACATGTATTTCCCAAATTCAAATGACCATAAAGGTTATGTTTGGTAACTGTAGTTGGAAACGTGTCTTAATTAGGTGCCATTTTACACTTCGAAATTTAACATATGCATTATATGGGCTGTGCGTTTATTTGGCCAGCTGATCAAAACACAGTTCCCTGTCTCTCGAATTTAACTCTTCAGAGGAGAATGTCATGTTTCAGAACATATGCAGAATTGTTGAAAAACTGTTAACCGGTCGGAAAGGTTATTCGGTATTGCACACTTCTGAATAGCAAGAGGGTGAGAGTTCGAGTCCAAGAATAGCTGCACACGTTTCATCTACAGGAGAATATTCGTGTCTGCTTATTAATTTTTAATTGGCGTGAATGAACTGAAAACGCAATTATCGCTATAATTTATATCTGTGTACGCGTATGGCGCATTTAGATAACAAACATGCGAATACTTAAATACATCAACAATAACCACATGACTTTAAAACACTACAATCAGCTGGTGTTGGAATGATTTCATGTTCCTCTTTTCTTCGTGTTTCATTGTAAAAATACCATAACTCAGGTAAAAGGGAAAACATTATATACATAAAACGTATGTACGGGTATATAGAGCAACTATTTCATACATCAAATGTTGAAAAAACATGCAAAATAAGAGTCTATTCCATTTTATTCCAAAGCAAGACACAAGTTATTTTTACCTTTTTCTCGTCTGGGACGTAATCTATTTATATTTCTTAATGTTCTTGTTGCTGTTGAATTTGTGAATGTTTTTACATCTTTGTAATAAAATTTGTCATCGTGCGTGTAAAACAGAAGATCAATGGGACGAAACCCATTTGAAATTAATAATTATAGTTTGTCAAATGAGCTATCAACAATAGTTATCATTGCCAAATATATATATATATACCATACTTGGTTTCAATTAATGTGGAATACGAGGAATTATTTCTTTTACAATTCGCTTGTCTTTTTTAAAAAGCAATTACTGAAATTGCCATTTTAAATACAAGATAATACTTCACACCACTACAGAAGCTATAGAAAGGCATCCAGAACCACAGAATCAATCTTTAGACACTAAAGTATACATAAACATTACCATCATTGCATTTCAAAGCAAATGAAAACGCAGACACAAATGAACGTTTAATTTAATAACGATGTAATAACTTTATTGTTAAATATTAACCAAAGCAACAGATGCGTGATCCATTCTTGTATGTTTAAAGTCAGTACAACGCTCTATTTTAAACTGATTATACAGTTAAAGGGAGAGTATTTATGACAAATAATATGAAAGTTATGTAACAGTTACCGTTCATATGTGCACAAATATTGTTAGTTGCATATATGTTTTGTTTTAATTTAACTTTTTAAAACAGGAAGAATACACTAAGAATTATATTATATAATTTTATGAAGTCATTTACCAATCGTGACCGACCCATATGTATTTGATGGGCACACATAGTGACAGAAAGACTGATTGTGGACGAACAACAATACCTATCACAAAACACTACAATCAGCTGGTGTTGGAATGATTTCATGTTCCTCTTTTCTTCGTGTTTCATTGTAAAAATACCATAACTCAGGTAAAAGGGAAAACATTATATACATAAAACGTATGTACGGGTATATAGAGCAACTATTTCATACATCAAATGTTGAAAAAACATGCAAAATAAGAGTCTATTCCATTTTATTTCAAAGCAAGACACAAGTTATTTTTACCTTTTTCTCGTCTGGGACGTAATCTATTTATATTTCTTAATGTTCTTGTTTCTGTTGAATTTGTGAATTTTTTTACATCTTTGTAATAAAATCAATCAATAAAAACAGTGTTTGTTTGTAGACCATTATTCATCTTTAAACATCATACAAATGCATATTAATATGGTGTGCACAATGAAATGACATTTTTATATCTATATTCATATTTCGACAACTTTTGCAAAGCCAAAAAGTATTGTAAAATCACTTTTCAAACTTTGAAGATCCTTCATTAAAAAAAATGCTGCCGACTTGTATACCCTTTGAAGAATACGATATCGCATACTTCACAAATTGTGTGTATCCTTAGCTGAACTTTCCAACGTCTCTGTTTGTATATGATGGTGATCGTATTATCCCTTGTTAAATATTAGCGCGCAATTTATCACGATTAAGTAAACATTATGATATGTAAATCCTCTGAGCCCGTTCAGGTGCTCAACGCGGAAACCTAGTTTAAAACCATACGCTGCTTTTAAACAATGTGTTATGCACATGTACGTGAAGATAAATTCTGTCATTCTCATCGTTGAAAACAGCAAATATTACAACTACTACTACTTCTACTACTTCTTTTCTTCTTCTTTATTTTCTTCATCTGCCATTATACTATTATAAATCAACAACAAATATAATATATAATATAGCACATAACAGAAACAACCATCTTTTAGTACTTCTATCACCACTTCTAATATAATCCATCGAGCAAAATGACTCCAGACGAGAAGTAATCAATTTCATCATTATCATATCCACCACCATAGCTTCCACCATCACCACTACTAGTCCGTTTTCTAGTATCTTGTTTAAGTGTTACTGCACATGACCAACCCATCTGACGCCGTTTCGCCTTGAATAGTTTATTGTATTGTAATTTGGTGTTATGTGTATAGCTTTATATGCGCATGTGATAGAGCAATGCAAACCAATAAATTATCGTAATTTAACAATCTTAGATTATACAAGTCACCTTCTGATAGCGTAAACAGTCTGTTTACATTGGTACACTTTTCCGCTATCGAAACAGCTCTAGGTATCGCATATATTACAATTTATAAGTACTTCACAAGTCGGATATGCAGCGTTGTTAAAGTTTGGACGTGCGCTGGCGACAGTGTTATTTATTCATCGCGATAGTGAATCCTTAATGTCATCTTTAACGGTTTTATATTTAGCTGAAGAGTGTTCAACTTTAGTTTTAGTATCGTGTGCCCTCGTTTGGAGATTTGTTTTTAATAAACCTAATCTCGTGTTATAGTTCAAATTTTGGATACGTATTGTTTAAATATGTTTCATAAGCAAGGGACGTGCATTTTGTGCGTGAAGTGGAGTTTGCTGTTAATCATTCAATTTGACATTTCTGTCTTTGTCCGTGGCTATTGTGGTGGTAAGTCTCTA
>VMBQ01003766.1:67969-95861 GCA_007657795.1 Dreissena rostriformis | reverse complement strand
GGTGTAATGACAATTTATTGTCAACTAACCAGTGACTAACGCAATCATACAAACCTAGCTGGCCATATTTGGACATAAATGACTAATTTTAATCGTAGCAATAATTTCATTCTCATAATAAATAGCAACAGCATCAAAACAATTTTTCCTTTATTAAGATGGAATGATTTTAAACAATTGTAGCCTGTACATATTCCATTAGGGAAAGTCTTGTCAATATTGATTCCTGGGACACTTTGAATAGGTCCAAAAGTGATTCCACTTCAAGATTAAAAAAAGGTCTATTTAGCGTGTTTATAAAAAACATCCATACAATTATCAAAGTTGTGTTGCAAGCGTTATTGATGTTAAACGAACCTCGTCACTTTGGGTTAATCAAGAATCTGGACCTTTTGAATAAGCCATAGTCTAAAAGAATACCGAAGTTAATGTCAAAATGGGTTTAGGTGATGGGGGTGTGTTAAAATCGTTGAAACGTAACAACTATGCAAGAATAAAAGCCTTGTAGCAAGCGGTTTTTATATTTAGACAAAGCGCGTCATTTTGGGATACACAAAACAGTGCTACCTTCTGAATAAGTCTTCGTCAGAAGTCTAAAAGTATGTCAATTTCCATGTCAACTAAGGTCAGGTGATGTGATTGTGTTGATATTATTTAAAAAAAGCATTCATGCAGGTATCAAAGCTTTTTAGAAAGCATTATAGATGTTAGACACAATGTGTCACTTAGGTTCAACGATGAATGTAGACTTTCTGCATACGTATTAGTCGCTTTGTGCCTCCCGGAATCAGTAGATGCTGAATGAAACTCACCTAACATTATTTAATACTGTCGGTTACTCTTTTACGGATATATAATCAGTGTCAATTACTTTTTTGTATTTTACAAAGAAATAAAAATGAAGAAAGTTACCAGAGTATTGTCCCAGTTCAGCCTCACATAACTTCTTCACTAGCCGCCCATCCATGGTGTATTGACGCAATTCAGTACCGGACTTTACCAATAGGTCGCCCTGGTGAATAGCAATACCGTAACATGAATGGTTCAGTTGTAGACGATTTAACTCTACAATCCTCCCTTTGTTGACTCGTAAGAAATGAATTTCGTTTTTATACCAATCATTACTTACAGTCAACGCCACCTCGTTGGTGGATATATTACACACGGACTCAGGATAAGTGTGTAGTTGCATTTGGTCTATCAAATTGTACGCCTGATCCAGGAGTTTCACACATTGGTTGTGTTTGTCAGCAATTACGAATTCCCCATTGGACGACTTGCAAATACCCGTAATGGTACATTTCTTCTTTTCAGTCGTCGTTCGCACATTGTATTGCGACTTTTCCTCAACGCATACAACCTTGTTAGGGTCAAAGTTGTGATGTGACACATCTTCGCGACTGGCGATGCTTCCAAGCTCTGTACAAGAAGCAAGAAACTGCTCCAAGTCCTTGTTGTGGTGAAATTCAATGGCTGCATTTGTAGTTGCTTGACGAAGAAATACATCTGCCGAACAGATTTTTTCTAAACATTTTTTGTGCATAATAAACGATTGCTCACGTGACATTTTGTGGATGTCTTTAATGTTATAACCCTTTATCTTCGAAATGAAATCAACGCAATGCTTTCTCATAGTTTCCAAAGAATTCTTAAATGTAGAATGCAACTCTTCCAATTTTCTTTCTGTATTTTGTTGCAGTCGGTCCAGATTGTCGTTCAGCAGTCGACGTACATCAACTATTTCTTCCAACACTTTTTCGTAAGACGTTTGAAGTGACAAAATATTGTGTTCTCCTTTCTTCACCATATCCTCTAGACGTTCCATTAAGGATGCAATGATTGTCTTCATTTGAGCTTCGTCCTGGGGTTGTATGGTAGATTTTATCTTGTCAGTCAATAGAACTACCGGACCGCATTGCCTGAAACATATTTATAAGTAACAATAATTTATAATGAAATTAAAATTAGTATAGTTTATTCTATTTATCTCATGCATTTCATATAATTATTATCGTAATAATAATAATAATAATAATAATAATAATAATAATAATAATAATTATAATAATTATTATTATTAATATTATTATAATTATTATTATTATTATAATAATAATAATAATAATAATAATAATAATAATAATAATAATAATAATAATAATAATAATAATAATAATAATAATAATAATAATAATAATAATAATAATAATAATAATAATAATAATAATAATAATAATAATAATAATAATAATAATAATAATAATAATAATAATAATAATAATAATAATAATAATAATAATAATAATAATAATAATAATAATAATAATAATAATAATAATAATAATAATAATAATAATAATAATAATAATAATAATAATAATAATAATAATAATAATAATAATAATAATAATAATAATAATAATAATAATAATAATAATAATAATAATAATAATAATAATAATAATAATAATAATAATAATAATAATAATAATAATAATAATAATAATAATAATAATAATAATAATAATAATAATAATAATAATAATAATAATAATAATAATAATAATAATAATAATAATAATAATAATAATAATAATAATAATAATAATAATAATAATAATAATAATAATAATAATAATAATAATAATAATAATAATAATAATAATAATAATAATAATAATAATAATAATAATAATAATAATAATAATAATAATAATAATAATAATAATAATAATAATAATAATAATAATAATAATAATAATAATAATAATAATAATAATAATAATAATAATAATAATAATAATAATAATAATAATAATAATAATAATAATAATAATAATAATAATAATAATAATAATAATAATAATAATAATAATAATAATAATAATAATAATAATAATAATAATAATAATAATAATAATAATAATAATAATAATAATAATAATAATAATAATAATAATAATAATAATAATAATAATAATAATAATAATAATAATAATAATAATAATAATAATAATAATAATAATAATAATAATAATAATAATAATAATAATAATAATAATAATAATAATAATAATAATAATAATAATAATAATAATAATAATAATAATAATAATAATAATAATAATAATAATAATAATAATAATAATAATAATAATAATAATAATAATAATAATAATAATAATAATAATAATAATAATAATAATAATAATAATAATAATAATAATAATAATAATAATAATAATAATAATAATAATAATAATAATAATAATAATAATAATAATAATAATAATAATAATAATAATAATAATAATAATAATAATAATAATAATAATAATAATAATAATAATAATAATAATAATAATAATAATAATAATAATAATAATAATAATAATAATAATAATAATAATAATAATAATAATAATAATAATAATAATAATAATAATAATAATAATAATAATAATAATAATAATAATAATAATAATAATAATAATAATAATAATAATAATAATAATAATAATAATAATAATAATAATAATAATAATAATAATAATAATAATAATAATAATAATAATAATAATAATAATAATAATAATAATAATAATAATAATAATAATAATAATAATAATAATAATAATAATAATAATAATAATAATAATAATAATAATAATAATAATAATAATAATAATAATAATAATAATAATAATAATAATAATAATAATAATAATAATAATAATAATAATAATAATAATAATAATAATAATAATAATAATAATAATAATAATAATAATAATAATAATAATAATAATAATAATAATAATAATAATAATAATAATAATAATAATAATAATAATAATAATAATAATAATAATAATAATAATAATAATAATAATAATAATAATAATAATAATAATAATAATAATAATAATAATAATAATAATAATAATAATAATAATAATAATAATAATAATAATAATAATAATAATAATAATAATAATAATAATAATAATAATAATAATAATAATAATAATAATAATAATAATAATAATAATAATAATAATAATAATAATAATAATAATAATAATAATAATAATAATAATAATAATAATAATAATAATAATAATAATAATAATAATAATAATAATAATAATAATAATAATAATAATAATAATAATAATAATAATAATAATAATAATAATAATAATAATAATAATAATAATAATAATAATAATAATAATAATAATAATAATAATAATAATAATAATAATAATAATAATAATAATAATAATAATAATAATAATAATAATAATAATAATAATAATAATAATAATAATAATAATAATAATAATAATAATAATAATAATAATAATAATAATAATAATAATAATAATAATAATAATAATAATAATAATAATAATAATAATAATAATAATAATAATAATAATAATAATAATAATAATAATAATAATAATAATAATAATAATAATAATAATAATAATAATAATAATAATAATAATAATAATAATAATAATAATAATAATAATAATAATAATAATAATAATAATAATAATAATAATAATAATAATAATAATAATAATAATAATAATAATAATAATAATAATAATAATAATAATAATAATAATAATAATAATAATAATAATAATAATAATAATAATAATAATAATAATAATAATAATAATAATAATAATAATAATAATAATAATAATAATAATAATAATAATAATAATAATAATAATAATAATAATAATAATAATNGATATATATATGCTTTATTGACAGATCGTCTGTATCTCCATTTCAACATTTTGTTAACTTCATCAAAAGTTTGAGTACATTACAAAGTTATCTGTATAATATTTTAAACCAGAATGTTTCTAATTATTTGGTTATTAAGTGTGCGTGTGTTGTTATGACACGCAATGTGTTACTTATTTTTTTTTACGGGCCGTTGATGTTTCTGAATTGTTATCTTCTGTACACTTGTAATATCGTATACGATATTAAGATATACTGTAGAGTTACTATTTTGTTAATATTGTTGATAAAAATCTCTGCCCGTTATATCATATAATTCTTATATTTACTTCATATAGGAGATCACAATAATATGTAAATATTCCAGACAAAATCTTTTTCATCAAAAATAAAACAAAACAGTATATATGCATTCCGAAATATTTACTATTCATAAACTTGTGCTGAAGAAAAAAAGCATATTACCGTCATAAATATAGACACTTCCCATAGAAATTGTTATAATCAAATGTTTCGTAACTTATTTAAATCGCAACAAGCATATTTGTGAAAATTTATTATGAATAAGAGAAAATAATACACTTCGCACAATTTATTATCCATTCTTAAATTAATAACAAATTTTATTCTAATAAACCTATGTTCAATAGACTGTGACTTAAAAAGTTACGTCTAATATGTGCACGTTTTTATTTTAAATTCAGTATTAAATATATGAGTACAAATAATAATCATACCACAACACAGTTCGAGACAACAAAACTATTAATGGAGAAGCTTACACACACACGTGTATTTGTTGCAAAATACACATAACTTAAAAAAAAAAAAATAGTCACATGTGAATGTTAAAGACCATAAAGAAGTTTCTTGTATACGGGTTGAAATTTGATTTCTTCTTTTTACACGGTGCGTATAATGGACCGCTCTTAACTCAAACGTTTAAATCGGTTCATCACGATACTGTGTAATAATGTTTGTGAGCATATAATCTCGGCAAAGTTTGATAACAAGCCAGATTGCCTGAAGCTCTTTTGAATTATAACCCCAGATAGCAAAAACCACGTCTAAACCATGGCAAACATTTATCAAACTAATCTTGTCCGATCTCAACTCAAATAGCTTTAATAATGTACTTGGTGATAACCTTTGTGGGCAAATTATCTCAGCTAAGTTAGATAATCAGCCAGATTGTTTTAAGATCTTCTGAATTATGGTCCTTGATTTAACTAAACTAGCCAGATTAATATCGTCTGCTCTCTACATCAAATAGTTGAAATCGTTTATCATAAAAAATCTTTGTTGTGCCACAATTATTTCCGCAGATAAATCCAATCTTTAAAATCAACCTAACTCAGACGTTCAAACGGGCGTAGTTTGTAACATGCTTGCGCTCGTGTGCAAAACATTGTTTTGGCCTTTGTGTGCATTTCGTCTCAATTTGCGGTATTTAAAATACTTTGTTTTTATTTCACTTTATGATATAGAGGCAATAAAATGATATAGGGTGATCCGACTCGCCGATGGTTTGCATGTTTCAATAAAAACACATTATTTTGAAATTTCGGCAAAGGTTGCAAATAACAAGATGAGTTTTTTCGCCATAGAAAGGAATCTGCCCCTATACAAAAAGCCTGTTCAGTTTTTCTCTGGAAATGAGACTGTCAAGCTGCCAGAGCGCTGATAAAACCTAGCACAGTCCGATTGTGTAAACCATGTCCATGTTAATCTCTTGAATGAATATAAGAAATACAAATTCATGCATTATTCATTCTTTCTGTTTGTTGTAGTTGGTGACGATTGGCTCATAAGTGATTTCCTCCTGCTTCTTCAATGTATATAGAATGGCGGTGGATTCACTGTTCCTCTGTTTTTGTAATTAACAATTCGGAAATTTTATGTAAGATGGCGCACACTTGGTCCCGTTTGCCAATCACCCAGATTGCAGTGAATACCTCGGTTCTTGTAATTCTACAAGGTTCATATTATAATTTTAATGTCAGTATTACTATTTGTTTTTATGCAAATGGTTAACGAGTAAATCTGAAATCTGAGGGCGCCGTGGCGTTGTGGATATGGTGTCCGCCTAACGATCGGGAGTTCACGGGTTCGATCTCCCCCAAAGACACCAAGTACTGTTTCTAGTCCCAGGAAACGGACTCGAGAGCGTTTCAAATAATCCTTAGGCTTTCGATGCAATCGAGCTGGAATAAATAGATTTGAAATAATCCGAAATTAAGAATGTATGTTAATATAGAAGCTTTACGCATCCTTATTTATTTTGATACAATGGCAACTGAACATTAATGGTTATCCTATTGTATAAATAATTCTTAATCTTATTCTTTAAATTCCTGTTGTTTTATATATTTTGCAAATTGTTTTTGTTTTGTTCCATAAAAAAATATATGGATCATGATATATACAAATTAATACGTGTAGTTAAACCTTACTGCCTTTGACATTAGTTAACTTGTTTATCACTGTTGTTTAGTTTTCGTTGTATTTTGTTGTAAGTGGATACTGCAGTTTAACATTTATGATTATCAGTTGTCAGTGGAGGATCTGGAACGCAATGATGGATCTAACGAGAAGCCATATGTCATGCCCTAAAATCTAATAAAGATCTTGGGTAAAAAGAACAACCCTATCGACCAAGGGCACAAGTGAACAGCTAAAAGGCATTTATATTACAGTTGATTGTTGTTTCGAACACTGTTTTAATCCATATATTTATTTTTATATTTGAAAATATTGTTCTCGGACCCGATTACTTAAAAAAACGAGGTTCAACTATATTGATGTACTCTTGCTGTCAAATGTAGTAAATTCCAAACTGCAATCTTGCCAGACACAAAGTTAGTATTGTTACCACTAAAGTGACTTTTTTAAATTTCCCTAAACTAATTTTTGACCACTTAGATATGTATTTACTTATCGACGTTGCCAGCAATTAACTTCAGAATCTTCCTTTTTATAACTGTTTCCAATATTATTTTGCTTTCACTTGAAGTGTACCTTTTTATGTATGACAGCGTAAACTAAGTCATTTTTGTTGTTTCCAAAATTGTTAATGAAATAAATGTGATGGGTACACTGCAGCGAACAAAACATAACAGTATTACAAGTGTGGACCAGTGAATTTAGTGTATAATCTGTTTGTTAAACTAGTAAGACATTTGATTATATCATTTATTCTTCAAATATAAATTATTCACTAGATGGTTATTGTCGAAATTAAGAAATGATGTTACAAATGTGTGCATATTTACAGGTTTGATAATATTTTACAAATGAGTTGTGTATATTTTTAAAATGCTGATTTGATTGACCAGTTCAAGTATTTTAAACATAAGTATTATTTAAGCATGCCTTTTCAATGTACAAAACTTAACCCTTTCAAATGACATGCTTGTAAATATAGGGGTAATTGTTTATTGAAAGGGATGTAACTGCACATGTTTATATTAATTGCCAATGGCAATATGCATAAAACAACATGCACACACTTTGTTTATTTTACATGAATATATTAAATATATAATATATACTAAAATGTGTGCCTTAAATGCTTGAACAATCATTCCAACTTTTTTTATGATTGTCTTTTCTACTATCAACTAAATTAACACCACTTCTGTTTAGTGCCTTAAATTTAGGTTTGTGATTTTCAAATTCAAATTCTCCGAATGATTTTAATAATAATTTAAATTAATGTGTCCATTACAACTCCGATGCTCCTTCAAGTTGGTAATTTCATATCGAAGGCAATGAATGTTCTTTTCAATGTTTCGTTCTCTGTAAGCAAAGATTTTCATCCATTTCAATTATTTATGCATTGCTCCGTGACAAGCATTTGCAGCAGGGGTATGAGTCATATAATGTAACAAGCTTTGTTTCTGTTATGTATAATAACGCCTTTGTTTTAAATTTGTTTAGTTGTTTTATTTAAGACATTATACGCCACAACATAAGTATAAAGTATAAAGCTTGTAAACAAGTCCCGATAAATAAACTAATTCTGTATGAGTTTATATTGTTGCAACATACGTCCATATAATCATCTATCTATTAGACACGTGTTGATTATCAGTTAATCTTTTGTGATCTATACATACGTGTTTTTTTCATGTATCTAATGAGCTGTCATTGCAAGTTTAAAAAATATGTATCATTTGTATTTGCATAAAGAAAAATTTCCTTCGTGTAACTATTTTATGTACATGAATGTTTTATATGCTTCACATTTATTTTAGCATATTGGAAATTCCATTTTGTGTTCGTATATAGTTTGATATAGTTTGATTTCATTTTTTGGCAATAAAATTACACTAGTATCTTGTTTTTTTTCTTGGTATTTATGATTGACATCTTCACATTCACCATTATTGTCGCTAAGATACGCCCGTCATTATAATAGTTTTTGAGGTAAAGATGAGACAAAGTATCAATTTTTTTGGTATAATTTGACCTTGAATTTCGACCTTGTCCTTCGACGTAGAAACATGATTTTCGCATTCGTGACTAGGCATTATTAATTGTGCAAAGTTATACTTGAGACTATGTTTTGACATGTACCCTCGATGTAAACCTTGACCAAGAGGCCTAGATGTTTAATCTCAGGACAAAGTGTTGATTTAAAAAAAAATGAACTATAACGTTTAACAGGTTCTTGCATGTGTCTCTTCTTTATGCAATGCGTGTCACCAAAGTGTTTTAAAAACCATTCGAATTCATGACGGACAACGTTATGCGATCGAAAAAGTGTTGACCTTTCACATTGACTTTTGATTATGGCCAGGGACTTAGATATTAAGTTCCTGAGTTTGACATTACATTCAAGAATGCTTTTCATTTCTGCTAAATTATTCGAAAATCAATCAATTCTGAACAAACATTTTGAAATGGAGAAGGCGTTTTATTTGATATTATGTATTTTAAATTTTACCTTATATTGCAACCATGACCTTGGATCAAGCGGGTTTTTCCTTTCGTGGGACAATTCATCTCGCTTATCTTTCCCGTAAAAAGATTTGAAATTTCATCCCTGTTGACAGCGTTATGCTCGGGACAAAGTGCTACAGATGAACTTTTTATATTTGATCATGAAATGTAATATTGAACGTTGACCTAGGGACAGGGTCATAAAATAAAACGTGACATATAAGTATGTAGTCGTAATGAACATTCACCGACTCTGTGACAGGGTTATGTCCCCTTTTGTAGTTCAACAGTTTGATTAGGTTTGGCGTGTACATCCGAGTTAAGTTTTCATGCATTAAGTACATATCACCGTAATTCCCCGTAACTTCTTAATATTTTCAATTCAAACTTCACACACGTATGTGGGATCACCATTCCAGGTCACTCAAGAATAACTATCAATTTGCCCTGAAATTTAGCAGAATTATGCTTTTTCGCTCTTAAAATATTCATGTTAAAGTTTGCGTGCAACACCTCGTCTATCTTTCTTTGTTCACCTACATATATCAAAATAAAACTTTAAATATGTGTGTTTGTTCTTTTAAAGTTGTCGTCGACCGAGAACTTTAGCTTTGACAAGCCTTTTAGCATGATTAAATGGTTGCGGGCAAGTTGAAATTAATTTTAAAGTTCGCATTCAACAAGCACATATGTCTGTATGTAAATTTGAGACTTCACATATGTTGTCGGGATCATCATATGAGTTCAGCGATAATAACCCATATATCTGAGCAGAAATTATATTGTACCTTCTGTACTGCGGAAATTCAGATATGTGTTTGTTAACAACCACTCAAGGTCAAGGTCATTACTGTTAAGCAGTGATACGAAACTTCAGTTAGAATGAAGATATTTTGATCACATTTTATATGCTGGTTGGTTACAGGCTGATCTAGAGGGGGCATTTCATTTGGGGCCAGTTGGTCATTGTTAATAAAACAGTTGTTTCCGCTCGATAACTTTAGGGCCAATGGAGGTGATTGATGTGATTTAGGTACTTTGTAGCTTACATACAAGCCGATGGGATTGAATTTGGTTGGCATGGTCTCATTTCTACTACTACAAAATATGCAACTTCAAATATGTCTTTGTTGTCATTATATCAGGTGACTGACAGAAAATGAACATTTAATAATCAAAGTGGAAGAATGGTCTTTATTATATGCTTTCCGGTGGTTTATAGGGAAATATCAGTTAAATAAAACTGATATTTCACTGTTTTAAACAGTGCAAAATAACAGTGAACAATATCTATTTTTTTCACTGTTTTACCGGAACTATTTTTTCCCATTGTGACCCCCAATTTTACCAAGGGCGACCACTCTGCAATAAATATTTATAACAACATACGGATTTGCTTCCCTTGAACATACATGCACATTACGGAAATGTTCGTCTGCTTCAAATAGGCTTTAATCTGAAACTAAAATTGAATGACATGGGAAACGATACATTTATTTTAATGTTCTCTGATAAATTTGACTTTGAGGATTATTTTAATGAAAATGGTGAACACATTGTAATCGTTATTTATTAATAGACTTCACATATTACTACGCCAACATAACATAAAGTGAGTTTTGTTTATTCTCGCTCGATATGTTTTGCATTGTAAATAAAACTTTACTTATTGTTCAATGTATGTTTTCTTATGAACTATTTGCAACTCTTATTTTATAAAGCGGTAATGTTATTTTGGTGCGTCCAACAGCGAATTAGTTTGACCGGAATGGCAAAAATACAAACAAAAATCATTTGTTTGCATTAAATAAAAAGAAAATGTGTTGGATTCGGTGGAATATCGATTTTAATTCACTCGTGATCATAGAAAAAGAATATTTATATGATCACTCGTGAATAAAAATCGATATCCACCGAATCCAACAAATATCCTTTATAACACGCTACATTGTCTTGGGACAGCTCATGTTATTAATCTAACATGTTTGTTTTACTTTCATTTGTATGTAAACAACTAGATGCTAGGTTGGACGTATTGGAGCTGACACACAACAACAGATCTGCGCCAAACACATTCGTTTATTTTTTAATGCTCATTGTTTTATATTGCATAATTTCATACACAAAACATTCATGCAAAATTTTCATTATTAAAATAAAGGATTTACAATACATGACTTCTTATTATAAATAAAATAACAAAAACAACATATTTGTATAATCGACACAACATGTGACGTAGCACTCACAATTAGCAGAGAGGAATGGGACGAAAGATTATGAAGCTAGGCACACACATAACAATTGCGATGCTGAAAAAGCAATGTGGAAAGTAAGCAATTTATGAAAGAAAGAACAAACTTTATGAACTGAATAATGGTGAACAAGAAAGAATGTGTTTAATAAGGAAAAACAAGTTAAAGAGCGCAGGGTGAAAATTAAGAAGTCATGAAACCAAAAGTATTTCTTTGTTAAGAACATCTTAAGTTTGTAAATATAATCATTTGCAGTCAGTCAAACTAAAAACTAAATCATAAGTATGAATGTTGAATACATGTCAAAATTATACCTAACGTATAAAGGTAAATATAAAATTTAAAAATTATAAAGTCAGGAAATCTTTGTTTTAAACTCAATGATGTTGTCGCTTTCAAAAAATCCAACAATCATCTTGCTTGTGTTTTCATTGACATAGACAGACAAAGGGTCGGATGTATCAAGTGTTATGGTATTGATAACTTTCGTTCCATCCGTGTCAACTTGACTGACAGATTGTGTACCTAAGACAAACACATGTCCTGTTGCATCCACGTGTAAGTTAGGTATTTTCTTGGACGTTCTAAATGTAGGATCCTTGAGCGTGTTTGTGACTTCTCCATCCCTGGTCAGTATCAGAAGATTGCGGTTACGACTGTCGGTCACATAGATCCTCTTCCCATCAGGGCTCACCCCAACACCTAAAACTAATAATGCGCACGTTGCATTGATTTACCGAAACAAAAAGCGTATACATACGTACAAAAAGCGTATATTTACAAACACGATATGATGAAATTAAACTCCTAACCGTTTTTATTTGAATTAAATAATTTGTATTCTTAAACATACAACAAGTTTAATACATTTTAGATCATGTTTGAAGCATAAAGATACATATTGAACACGAATACCAGAATACAAGATACATTTTATTTTGAAGCCCTGTCAAGATTGATACCTAAGTCCATTTCAATAAGTCTATATATTGGTCAATTTAAAGATCAAAATGATGTCAAATATGGGTGTGTAACGTGTGTTCATAAATTACATCGATATTATTATCAGAGCTTTGTAGCAAACGGTATTGATATTAAACGAAACGCGTCAGTTTGGGTTAATCAATAATCTGTGCCTGCCGAATAAGTCTAGGTGCCATAATAGATACATTTCAAGACCAAAATGTGGTCATATTATGTGGGTGTGTTGACCGTGATCACAGTATCAAACCTTTGTAAAAAGAATGATAAATGGTAGAAGACAGTGACATTGTATGTTAACCTCGTACGGACGGACTGACGTAAAACCGGACAGGACAATCGCTATATGCCTATCGGCTAATGAAGTTGTTCGGGGCATACAAATCACTTAACATAATTGAATGTTTGGTGCCCCTCTTCTAGTTCTATATAATGAGTTGCATGTACTTAGTTAAGTTGTTAAAGAAATCGAAAACTAGCATTGTACCAGTGATTCCTCCCGATTTATCCTCATATAACGTCTTCACCAGCCGCCCATCCATGGTGTATTGACACACTGCAGTACCGGACGTCACAAACAGGTCGCCCTGGTGAATTGCAATACCGTAAATTGAATGTTTCAGTTGTAGAGTCTTACACTTTCCAATCCTCCCTTTGTCGACTCGTAAGAAATGAATCTCGTTAACAGAAACACGGTCACTAACAATCAACGCCATCTCGGTGGAGGTAATTTTACAAATGGACAACGGCCAAGAAGGTACTTGTATTTGCTCTATCAAATTGTACGCCTGGTCAAGGAGTTTCACACACTGATTGATGAAGTCAGCAATAACGATTTCCCCATTGGACAACCCGCATATACCCAAGATTGAACACATGCCCTTATCAGTAAATGTTCCCACGTTGTATTGCGTCTTGTGTGTAATACTTAAAACTGTGTTAGGGTCGACGACATCATGTGGCACAGCTTCGCGACTTGTGATACTTCCGAACTCTGTACAAGAAGCAAGAAACGTTTCCAAGTCCTCGTTGTAATTAAATTCAATAACTGCATTAGTAGCTGCCTTCCGAAGAAATAAATCTGCCGAAGCCGTTTGGTCTAAACATTTTCTGTTCATTATAAACGATCGCTCAGGTGACATTGTGTGCATGTCTTTCATGTTATACCCCTTTATCTTTGAAACAAATTCAACGCAGCGTGTAGTTAGATTTTCCAAAGAATTCTTTAATGAAGAATGTAACTCTTCCAATTTACTTTCTGTATTTTGTTGCAGTCGGTCTAAATTGTTGTTGATTAGTCGACGTGCATCAACTATTTCTTCCAACACTTTTTCGTATGACATTTGTAGAGACATTATACTGTGTTCTCCACTTTTCACCATATCCCCTAGACGTTCAATTAATGATTCAATGCTAGTATTCATTTGAACAATGTTCAGTTGTCGTCTGGTAGATTTAACCTTGTCCGTCAATTGAACTACCTGCCTGCATCGCCTGAAACATAAATTTTCAAAAAACGATTAATAATTATAGTAAAATTATTATTAATATTTTTATTTTTTATTATTATTATTATTATTATTATTATTATTATTATTATTATTATTATTATTATTATTATTATTATTATTATTATTATATGCGTACTGTAATACTTTTTATTAATATAATTATCAATAAACAATTTATTTGATCCTATTGCATACTTTCCCAAAATAGTAACACATTCACGTTGAAAATCGGACTAATGATGTTGAAGCCAATTTCGTACTATCCAATGTTTCAATTTTGGATATTCGATATTGATATTCGATATTGATATAAGTAAAGCAAGTTAGTAAACATACAGTGTGATTTGGCCTATGTAATTATACTTTATAATTATGAAAAGAATATAATCACTTTCTTGTGATTACGGAGATGACAGACGTGACAGAGCAGCTTTTCATCATCTTCACAGAACATCGTCAGTTTCTCAGTTGTATGCTCCTCACATAACTCCAGTGTATCATCCACTGTTTTAGTTACAGACCAGTTGTCACCGCCCCCTTTTGTTGTTACCGAATGATCCTTGAGAAACTTATTGTGCGTTAACACACAACTGTCACAAAAATATTTTGAACATTTATGACAATTAAACAGTCCTTCTTTATATATGCCATCGTCTTCGCAGATTGCACAACACACGTCGAAAACAACGTCTGAACCTTTGTGCTGCGATGTTTCCAACAATGCCGCCATTTTTGTATAAACCTTCTCTCGATTTCCCTACATCCAAAGTACTGTCGTGGTGTTTATCTTCGATAGGTAATCTACGCTTAGGCCTGACATATTTTGTCCTTCGGTTTACACAAGGTGTTCTATATCAGTTTATGTCGGTATTATTTTCATAATAACTTGTATACCACTGACTACAATTTAACTGTTTAATCTTTTCTAACACATGTACTATAAGTATGGCCGCTGACGATGTACGGGGTGTTCTTGATATTGAACCAAGGAAGCTGACCCAAGCATACTTATTGGATGATTACTTAAGTCGGGCGGAAAGAAAAGCTACTATACAGCCTTTTCTATGCGGTTCCTTGTGTAGTATACTTTTACTGATGGCATCAACATTGTTTTGCCAAAGTAGCTTGCAGAAGTGTGAATTGTATTGCAGGGGAAAGTGCAAGATACGGTTTGAAGATCGTGTATGTCTTTTTCTACAAAAAGGTAAAAGAGAATTAAAACCGAAAGAATTGATTGGAAAGCCAGTACGCCACCACAAGACCACATATCAACAACCTCTGATTCAGGATGTATGATTTATCTATAAAAATAGACGCAAGATTGTTTGTTAAAGTCAATCGGCCAACCAATGAGAACGCACACATTTTCATATGTGTCGTGTTCTGAGAAAACTGGGCATAATGCTTGTGCGTAAATTGTAATCCCAGATTAGCATGTGCAGTCCGCACAGGCTAATCAGGGACGACAGTTTCCGCTTTTATGGAATTATTCTTTAAATGATGCCTCTTCTTAGCGAAAATCTAGTTAAGGCGGAAAATGTCGTCCCTGATTAGCCTGTGCGGACTGCACAGGCTAATCTGGGACGACACTTTACGCACATGCATTGTGCCCAGTTTTCTCAGAACGCGACACACATATGCAGATAAACGTTGTTAATTAACTGTACACAGCTTTTTAACGTAATTTAAAGTAGTAAAGGTGCACGAATTGTGTAGCATGTTTTCATTTCGTATCGTTTTGTATTTTAATTCATTCGACAGTGTGAATAAATTAAACACAAGCTCGACCTTTCATTGAAAAGAATGAGCCATATTTCTCACCCAGATGTTGGCGTTGTTGTCGACGTCCGCGTTATGCCCTGGTTCAGGTAATTGTAAAACATTTCCATTTCACTGTTTTTTATAATGGTTTACAATTGAAACGTCACACATGTGTATGGAATCATTGTTTGAGTTCAAAAACGATGATCTGCCCTTAAACAGAATTATGCCCCTTTCCGTACTAGAAATTTGGTTAAGATAAACGTCCTACATCTCCATATCACTGTTGCTACTATTGGTATTCGATTGCCACTATACACATGTTTTTCGGGTCAATATGTGAGGTCAATGATCAAGTGTTATAAATCTGACCTGCAATTTAGCAGAGTTGTGTACCTTTTTGTACTTCATGTGAGGTCTCCAACAAGACCCATGTATCTGAAATGCTGTTCGCAGAAGTATTGCCCTTCTTGTACGTTTGGTTATTTGGACATCCAGATAAGCATTTGCTTGCAACAACTCCCATCTCTAGCTGACATGCAGACCTAGCATGGGGTTACATTTGGGGCCAGGTGTTTCAAGAACAATGTCACTGCTGCTATAAATGGATAAAAAGTTTTCGCTTAATAACTTAAATAAGGATGGCGATATTTTGATGACATTTTATTTGCTGGTACGTTTGGCTGATCTAGATAGGGATTGCATATGGGGCCAGTTAGGTTACTGTTACTAAAATGTGAAATTGTTTCCGTTCAATAACTTTAGTTCCGACGCAGGTATGGTGATGTTATTGAGTGTGTAGGTTGCGTACATGCAGGCCTAGGCTGGGATTTCATTAGGGGCAGTTGGGTGAAGGTTCTAGATACTTAAAATTTGAAAATAATTTTTTCTCAATAATAAGTAGGTAGTGTGTCTTAGTAGCTAAATGTTGACATTTTTTTCTAGCAAAATTAAATTCAACTAAACTAATAGGTAAAAAGTTTCAAATTTAATTTCTGTGCAAGGCCTCATTTATTGTTTTAATTTATAAATCATCAGCTTTTAGTTTACATATACCATATAAACTACCGGTATTCAACTTCAAATATTTATTTGTGTAATTGCATAAGGTTACTGACAGAAAATGTACATTATGCGATCAAAGCGAAAGAATAGTCGAGCGCGCTGTCTTGGTACAGCTATTGTTATTAATCAAATATTTTATTTTTCTGTATTTTTTCTGTTAACGACTAGATGCTAGATTAGAAATGTTGGTGACGACACACGCAACAACCGATCTGCTGGAAACTTAATCGTGTTTTCGACTGTTTATTGTTTACTGCAATAGACATAACTAACTTTCATACACAACTCTTTCATGGAAACAGTTTTCATTATTAAAATACATCATTTAAAATATGTGAAGTCTTATTATAAATAACAAAACATGCATTTATATAATTACAGCAAAACTTGGGATTACACGCACAATAAGCCCAGAGGAATGGGACGAAATGTTAGGAAGCTGGGTACAAACATAATAATGGTACTGTGAAAAAGTGGAAATGACGCAATGTAGGAAAGAGTTGGCGGACAATTATTGTTGGGTATAATGGTAAACAAGAAATAATGTGTTTTATTTGGGAAAACGAGTTAATCAGCGACGAGCGAAATAATAAGATGTGGCAATGCCAAAAGTGTGTTTATGTTTCAAACAGGTTTAGTTCTTCAATACAAAAATTTGACGTCAGTCAAATTCAAACTAAATCATTAGTATGAATGATGACTAGATGCCAGAATGATACAAAATATATATCGGTTCTAAATACAAAAGGCACTGCAATGCTTTAAACAAGTTTAAACGTTATGACAAGTGGACGTTATAAAGTCCAGAAACCTTTGTTTGAACTCAATGATGTTGTCGTTGTTCCTTAATCCAACAATCATATTGCTAGTGTGTTTATTAACACAGACAGAGCTAGGATGGAATATATCAAGCTTTTAGGTATTGATGATTTTTTTGCCATCAATGTCAGCTTTACTTCTACATTATGGTACCTAAGATAAACACCTTTCCTTCGGCTACAACGTGTTTTAGGTATTATATAGGACGTTGTAAATGTAGGGTACTGGAGCGTTGCTGCGACTTCTCCATCCTTGGTCAGTGTGCGAAGCCTGCTTTTACGACTGTTTATCATATAGATACTCTACCCAACAGCACTCACTTTAAATCCTGCAAAAATCATGTACACAATACATTTTCTTACCAAATAAAACAAGCTTCGTGTTTCTGTGTGTTTTACTTTCCTTTTATTCCAAATATATCGATTTCCGGAACATAGCTACACATATTACAACTTTCGTTTTGCTTTTATTTTTTATGTACACAACTGTCAATCTAGGACCAGAGGTGGTGGTAAAATACAGCTGTGTGTTTCTAAAAACAGAATTAGCTTTATGTATTGGGAACAGGTAAGTGTATCATAAAGAAGTCAGAAAGCATTGTTATGACGAAAACACTTGTATATAAGTAAATATTCTGACTATTAGTTATCATGAACTATTTACTTATTGCGGGATCAATATTGTATTGTCAGCATGTAATTAGTGCCATTAGTAGATTTTAACGTTATACATGAAAATGATAAAAAGTCAGGAAACCTTTGTTTTGAACTCAATGATTTTGTCGTGGTCATAATGTCCAACAATCATCTTGCCCGTGTCTTCATTGAAGTAAACAGATCCAGACATGTACCTATCCAGTTGTATGGTATTAAGAACTGTCTTGCCGTCCGTATCAACTTGACTCACTGATTGTTTACCTACGATAAACACCTGTCCTGTGGCTGCCACGTGTATGTTAGGAAGGTTACTGATCGTTAAAAATGCATCATTACAGAGCCTTGCTGTGATTGCTCCATCCCTGGACAGTGTGAGAAGCCTGGCATTTTTCCAGTTCGTCACATAGATCCTCTTGCCATCAGGACTTACTCCGACTCCTACAACTAATCATGTACACGATATATTGACTTATCAAATAAATGCATAAGATTTCGTGTTGTTGAGAAATAAGTTGACAATTAAATAAAAACTGATAATTTATGTTAAAATTCAATTCACAACCACTTTTATTTGGATTAAGTTCTTAGTATTCTTGAACATATACCGAGCTAAATCATTATTAGATACTAACCATCACACACTGATGATCTTATGACAAACATGATTATATTTAATATCTAATTATTGTTTTCGTAATAAATAGTAGCATCATGGACACAATGGTCCCGCTTGTGAGAAGAGGGCGATTTTTTAACAACTTCAGCTAATGAAGATAGTATTTTCCCTTTATGACCGTCTATGCTGATACAACAAAACAAAATGTATAGCCCATGTCATCATTTAAAAGCACATTTTTATTTAGGTTATACCCAATTTTACGCCGGGTTTGCATGTAAAAACGAACTGGTCCAGCCCTAAATATACTCACTATACGGTTATGATGACGCGAGAAAATGTTTTCTGAATAATGATATTTATTTAAACGAATAACACAAGAACACTTAAAACAGTGAACATGTTTTTAAGAGGATGCTGCGTTAATTAAAGGCATATGCCCCAGGTGGAAGCTTTGTCAATATGTATTGCTTACAGGGTTTATTAAGAGTGTTTCCAAATAAAAATCATACTATTATCAAAGCTTAGTAGCAAGCAGAAATGATGTTGAACGAAACGCATCATTTTAGGTATATCAAGAATTTGGACCTCCGGAATAAATGTCAGTCCCAACGTCGGCAAATATCAATTTAGAAATGATGTAAGGTAATGTAGGTGTGTTGACAATGTTCAAAGATAACACCCATGCAATAATCAAAGCCTTGTATCAATCGTTATTTATTTTAAGGCGAAACTCGTCAATTTGGTTCAACAAGACAATTCCACCTTCTGAATAAGAAAAAATCAAAACGAAGGTCAATGTCAAGGTCAAATGAAATCAGGGGATGTGAGTGTGTTGATATTATGCACAAACATCATTATTTCCACTAAAACAACTTTCTTGTAAGAAGAGTTTAGACGTTCTCAATACGTCGTAGTTTAAAAGTAGGTCAATTTCAATATCAAACTGAGATCAGGTGACCTGAATGTGTTGATAGTGGTCGGACGGATGGAAAAACGGACAGGCCAACCGCAATATGTTTCCCGGCATCTATAGATGCTTTGGGCATATACAAACAAGTAATGTTGTGGATGCTTGTTGTTACTCTTTCACCGGAATATAATCAGTTACATGATCTTATTGTAGTTGGTAAAGTAATACAAAAGGTAGCGAGTTACCGGTAACTTTGCTCGTTTTATTTTCATATAACTTCTTTACAAGCCGCCCATCCATTGTGTATTGACACACTGCATCATTGGACGTTACAAACAGGTCGCCCTGGTGATAGGCAATACCACAACATACGTTGTTCAGTTGTAGACGATTAAACGTTACAATCCTCCCCTTGTCGACTCGTAAGAAATGAATCTCATTAACAGAATTGAAGTTGGATACAGTGACCGCCATCTCGTTGGTGGATATATTACACATCGACCTTGGCCAAGTAGGTAATTGTATTTGATCTATAAAATGGAACGCCCGATCAAGAAGTTTCAAACACTGATTGTTGTAGTCAGCAATAATTAATTCCCCATTGGACGACTCGCATATACACGTTATCAAACAGTCCCTCATATCAGTGGCGGTTCGGACATTGTATTGTGACTTGTCCTTAAAGTTTACAACCTTATTAAGTTCAGCGTGGTAAATTCCTTCGCAAATGGCGCTGCTTCCAAACTCTGTACAAGAAGCAAGAAATTTGTTCAATTTCCAGTTGAGTTGAAATTCAATGGCTACATTTTTACTCACTTTTTGAAGATTTTTTTTTGCCAAATCTGAGTGTTCTAAACATTTTCTGTACATGATAAAAGATCGCTCAGCTGAATTTTTGTGTTTGACTTTTATATTATATTCCTTTATCATTGAAATGAATTTAACGCAGTTTTTGCTAATATTTTCAATAGAATTCTTAAATGTAGAATGCAATTCTTCCAATTGTTTTTCTGTATTTTGTTGCAGTCGGTCTAGATTGTCGTTCATTAGTCGACGGACATCAACTATTTCTTCCAACACTTTTTCGTATGGCGTTTGGAGAGAAGTAATGCGTTGTTCTCCTATTTTCACAATATCCTCTAGACGTTCGATAAATGAGTCAATGCTTGTCTTTATTTCAGCCACGTTCAATGGCCATGTTGTAGATTTTACCTTGTCAGTCAACAGAACTACATCACTACATTCCCTAAAATATAAATTGTTTAAAGCAATTAATTATCTTATAAAAATAAGTATTATTTATCATATTTGTATAATTAGTTTTTTAACTATTATTATCGTCATCAAAATGATTATTTCCCTTATGTTTTATTAGTGACATATAATTATTTTTATTACCATTATTATATAATAATAATTACTTTTTCACTATTATTTGTATGTTTAATATTTATACCCCACCGGTTTTATCCGAGGGAAATATAGTTTTATCGACAGTCCGTTCGTCTGTTTTTTTCTGGCAATAGGTTTATCCCTCTGTCCAACCGAATCTGGGTCCTTCGATAATTCCAATAGAACTTATGATATGTTGATGAAACTATGTTTGTGGTTAGAGGACCATATGGGGAATATGCATATGAATTTATAAGTTTGGCTCTACAAAATGCTTTGCTACTATGATAGGATAAATAAGTCATTACTAACATATTGATCCTTCGACAACTCAAAAAGTACTTAAGTTAGTTTGCTAAAGCTCTGTACATGTATGTGCATAGCGGAAAATAGTTGAATATGCATGTGGTTATTTCATTACTTGTGTTCGTTTGCCAAAAATTGTGGTTGATATGGCTAAATAAGCAATGAGAAGTATAAATAAATTACAAATGGGAAGGGCGCAGGGGTTTCATGGTATATGGTTAGAGTTTTATAAATACACCGCTTATGTTATATGTCCAGTAGTTTGCTCTCTTTTTAATCATATTCTAAATACAGGAGTATTTCCTGACATGTGGAGCGAAAGCATTATTGTTCCCTTACACAAATGCGGTTCTAAACTGGAACCAACAAATTATAGAGGTATTTCTTTGATTAATGTAACGTATAACATATTTGGAAATATTATTAATTCACGACTGTGTACTTGGTCCGAAGAATTTAGAAAAATTAAATGAGTCGCAATCAGGTTTTCGGAAAGATTAGTCTACAATCGATAACATATTTGTATTACAAAGCATGTGACACAATATATAACTAAACCAGGAGGAAGGTATTATGTCTTATACGTTTATTTTTAAAAGGTCTATGCTGGGATATTGCACTTTAAATTATTTGACATAACACAAAATAATGGTTTAAAAGGAAAATTGTATAAGGTCCTTGTCTCCATGTACTCACATTTATTATTGTATTCATTGAATGGAAAGAAAAAATGTAGGTTAACAGTTCCACGTTAGAAAATGATTATCCCAGTACTCGCGATCAACGTTGAATTCATGTCCATACATTGGTATCAATAGACGTACGTGTTTTTGAAAATATAATAAGGCTAGAAATTATACAATAAAACATAATTATGCACTAAAATGTTTAAAACTCGGAAACAATGATCCAACTGTTCATAATGGCAAACTTGACAAAAAATGTACCTTGGGCCAATGTTAATCAGGTGTGCCATTATTGATAGCTTCGTATAAATCTCTTAACAATTTATAATATTGCCATTATAATTTATTATTTACATATAGAGAGATAGGAAACAAACAGTTGATTTGGCCTTTCTGTTTATACTTTATTATAATGAAACACCTACTTGTGATCACGGAGATGACAGACGTGACAGAGAAGTTTTTCGTCATATTCACAGAACATCGTCAGTTTCTCAGTGGTGTGCTCCTCACATAACTCCAGTGCCTCATCCACTGTGTTAGATATAGGGCAATCGTCACATTCCCCCTTTACAGTTACGGAATGATCCTTGAGAAACTTATTGTGCGTTAAAACACAACTGTCACATAAATATTTTGAACATTTCTGACAATAAAGCAGCCCTTTTGTATGTATGCAATCATCTTCACAGATTGAACAACACACTTCGTAAGCATTGTCTAAACCTTTGGGCTGTGAAGTTCCCAACGTGTCCGCCATTTTTGTATCAACCTGCTTTCGATGACTGAATACACGCTTTGCCGAGTGACGTCACACGCAACCGCACAGTTTAGATTCCGCCAACTGTCAAGCTGAAGGTGAAATAATAAGGGCATCACTTACACGCAGACTAGAACATGCATACGATATAGATAATGTTGGAAAAACGCATACAATATTAACAAAGAAGGAAAACGCAGACGGCGATCGCAGTCTTAAAGTATATAGTTTTATTGCTTTATTTTTAGATTATGCGTTAAATTACACAATAAATAATCAAACATGCATTACTAATATTCTTATCATTATTTTTATCATTATTATTATTATTGGCATTATTATTATTGGCATTATTATTATTATTATTATTATTATTATTATTATTATTATTATTATTATTATTATTATTACTTTTATTATTATTATTATTTTAAATCAATATGGTTATTTTTAACATCATATGAACATTGTATAAGTAATTGTCCTCTGTTCAGACGCATTCAGAAGACATAATATAAGTAAATAGTTTTAAACTTAGCCCATGCATTGATAAGATATATAACCTTGTTTAAATCCAATTATCTGGTTATAAAACTTTTGACATAGCGAGCTTTACGCACACTACCTTAACTCACGACAACGCATTATCTCTTTTTGAAATAAATATTCATAAGTTCGTTAACACAGCGAACAATTTATCAGTATATTTAATCGTCAGACGTGACTTTATTTAGTGGTTTAAAGTTTAAATATTCCCCGAGCGGATTTCAATACGATTTACTTCATGTCGATATATCGATTGAATTACATGTAACTGATTATGTTCATTTCGACAGTCCTTTAGAATATAATACACAAAGAAATAGTATGTGCGATTAGGGGAGGCAAGTTAATTCTAAGTAATACGATTGGTGTATTCAACATTGTATTGTATTGTATTTCACAGTAACATAAGTGAATAAAACAACCGATACGTATTCTCATGAATGATATTAAGGTAGAACAGCCCCCTTCATAACAAGTTGAATTATACAATCTGCTTTGTTATGAAGAGGTTAGCTCCCTGCTTATTGGTATAATATGCAGTGAATCAGGGAAACTAACTGCGAAATTGGCTTAACAAAAGTTATAAGCGCTATTGCCGAAAAGTCTTACAATAAACCATTAACTTAAAACATGCTGATACATTTAACCAAGCTCTTCAGTGAATATACAATATTTTAAATAACAGCAAACTTGTCACAGCAAAAGTGTCCATTTCATTGATTGCTATTATGACGATATTTTGTATATATAATAGTATACCTTTAATAGGGCGTGTACATGACATAAAGGAAAACTATCAAAACAATAATTTTCGCAAATTTTTGTGTTGATATTACCATTTTGAAGATAATAAACATCGTTATATAATGGTAAATGCACTGAGAATGTAAGGCATTCTGAAATATATCATATATGTGATAAATGGTTATAACAATATCACAATGCATAACATTTTAGTTAATTAACTTCAATTTGATAATATAAAGTAATTTATAATAAAAAAAAGTATATTTTCTTCTAAATTCAGTCTCTACCGCTTGCATTTGCTTTATTTCTTCGTATAGTCGCATGACTCAACACTGATTTTAACTTGTTAAAACACTTGAAAAATCTTCAATATATTAATATATATATAAGATTATATTAAAACTGCTGTGATTTCGAAGCAAAGATTTTTTTTGCTCAAAATTCCTCCAGTTTATATAAAACGAATATAACAACGATACATTTCACAGTCAACGTTTGGGAAAGTTCGTTTTGGGTTGGCCTTTGAGAAGCCGTTGTTACTTCGGGTGCATACATACGATATAAGGCAGTTGGGCCATTCATTTAGGATAAGACGGGCTCACAATAAATATTTGCATGGGCTTTATCAAGGGAAGTGAAGCCGCGGTTGAGCTTTTGTCCATCCAGTTAGACGAATCAGCATCTGTCTGCTATTTATCATTGGAATTCATATCGTCTTTATATTTCTTGATATTTGTCATGCATTTTTTCAGCGCCCTAAAACAGCATTCGCACACATCATAAATATGCGTGATAAACATTGCTACATGGTTCCGCCCCGACCGTCGTTTGCTGCTCCTCGTCCTACTTATGACACGACTTCTGACCCGTTATAAATAATAATTAGCAGTATAATCCATGTGCGATGTTGCAATTTCAAATGTTTGTTTTCAGTGTATCTGACATGTTAAAATGTTAAAAGGAAATCAGTTGGCGATGTTTTTGTCTATGATAAATTGTGCATGTGTAGTGTAGGTGTTTCGTCTTAGCACTGAACTAACGTATCAATGTTATGTCTGTCGATGATTGTCACATTTCGCGTTAAGCGCCTTGATAATATGCGGTCAACTTCATGCAAAGGTCAAAGTATCGATCTTTTACTTTGAACTGTAACTCTGACCTACAATACAGATATCAGGTTCCTGTGTATGACATGTCATAGACGAATGCTTGTCACGTCTGACATATTTTCTGAAATTCCCGCGATGCTAGACAAACGTTATCTAATGGAAAAACTGTTATTCAAGCGAGTTATTCCTTTCGTGCAACACTCTGTCTCGATTATCTGAAAATCTATCCATGCTGAAAGAATTATACTCGGAACAAAATGCTGATGATGAACTTCATATATGTGATCATGCAATGTCGCAGTGGACGTGGACCTTAGGACCGGGTCATGCGCGCCACAATTCGTGTCAACATATTGCCTCATCACTTCTGTCGTGTTTTATTTATAAATTAATCCATGGACAAGATATTCTCTTGACAAAGTACTTAGAGTAAAGCCATTATATTGTTCCTTGGACTTTAATTTTAACCTTCTTCTTTGACATAGGGTCTTGGGTCTCCTGCTTGACACTCTGGGAAATCATGCTTATAATTTAAGTGAAGGTATTTGAAATTCAATCAATATTGACAAAGCTATATGTATGATCCGAACAAAGCTTTCGGAGTTGATTTCTTACTTTTGACATTTCACCTTGAGTTCTATTATTGATCTTTAATCAAAGACTGTTTCTTGTGCACGACCCTCGCAGACTTATCTAATGCTAACTGAAGCGTGACAGAAAGCATTGCCAACATACACATTTTTCTGTGTGTTTCATGGTGTAATAAACTTTCACAGAGTGCATTGAAATAACATTGCAAAAGTCGCTAGACTAAATGTTTATTTAAATGCAGTTGAAATTGCAATAAAGAGTTTGAAGACCTTGTATATTACATCTCTGTTAATCGCCTCGTGCCAAAGACGATGTGCAGGTAAGGTGTAAAAGAGAATAACCAAGCTTTTAAGCTGTTTTGAATTGTGAAGCAAGTGCGTTTCCACATGACGACAGATCTTTATAACGATCATGCAGATCAGCGTTATTAATTAGGTCTTTAAAGTGAGACTGCACGATTTTGTCAAATATTTATGAATTTATATAAAATGTGTAAAAAAAAAACAACATATTATACATATATTTCAATAGAAATTAAAATAAAAATTAAAGAGAAAATGTGTCGAAAAATAAGATATCCGAATATTTAATTCTGAAAACGAAAATGTCTGTACAGTCGAATACGCCAGCATGAATACCATGCATGTACGATGTGAATCTAAATCTAGTTATAGTGCAGATTCGTTCATAATGACACAAAGACACAATTTTGTTTTACGGATCATTTTAATTTCCTGCAACGATATCTATCCATACGACACACGAACACTTACTCCGATCGTAATAAAAAGACAAATGCTTCGGTAATTGTAGGAAATAATGTACGAAATATCTTCGTCACAATCAGCTCGGGGCGCTTATTTGCCTTTGCTGCATTTTAAGAGATTCGTCTTCAATGTATACTTTTTTTTGCCAGCAATTTAAAGGAATAACGTTGGACGAATTTTGTGTGCGTTTGTTATATTTAAAAGTGAAAGCAAATTGCACATGTGTGTTTCTTCTTTTTGTTTTAAGGTCGACTATTCATCGAATAGTCCGAGCTATACGTTTCTTTAAGGTAAACATGCAACATCTCTATTTTACTGTTTCTAGTATAAGTGTAGATGACCACGTTCAATAACTATTTAAATTTGCAACATCTTAAGATCACTGTTTCTAATATAGGTTTTCAATTGACACTAAACGCGTGTTCATGTGATCATTTTGTGAGTTCATTGACCAGGTTCCGTAACTGTGATATCTAATTTAGCAGAGTAATGCCCCCTTTACACTTGGTAATTTGGTTAAGGTAAACGTGCAACATCCACATTTCACTTTTTTCTGCCATATATATATGTATATATATATATATATATTTCAAGCACAATTGCAGGTCTGAGTTCTAGCAATTGGTCCGTGACCGTGCACAATGATCCAGAGCACGTTTGAAGCTTAAACGATATAAACGATATATATATA
>VMBQ01003766.1:24716-67218 GCA_007657795.1 Dreissena rostriformis | reverse complement strand
ATATATATATATATATATCGTTTAATCGTTTATATCGTTTAAGCTTCAAACGTGCTCTGGATCATTGTGCACGGTCACGGACCAATTGCTAGAACTCAGACCTGCAATTGTGCTTGAAACAACTCCATATATCTAACTTTACTTCTGATGTTGAACTATTACGTTGCATATGATATCACGGTCTTTATTAACATTCATCGACCAAGATATGTTACTGTTACCGATTACCTAGCAGGAGTATGCCCCATTTTGTATTGATGAAAATCCGATTCAGGTTGTCGTGCACATTCACATTTAGGTTTCAGTTTGCTTTCATCCAGTACATATCTCCATAACAGCTGAAGATGTTCTATTAAACATTCATATTTGACTTTTGGAACATCATGCAAGGTGTGGTTATTTTCGGCATACGAACAGTTTGAGACTGCTATCTTGATGCCATCGGGGGGGCATGGTGGACATCAGTTATCAGAACAGGCTATTATTTTGTCATCGATACACATTATAAATAAGTAAGACTGGTCTGTTCTGTTGTTTGGCAGTCTGGTTGTCAAATATTTAAAAAGTTGCCGTAATAAATAGTAATTAAATGTTAGGGTCTATCAGTGTCTATCCACACATCCAAATATGCAAGGGTAGGCAGATTGAATAAAAAGCCAGGGACAGTGAGAAGCTGAGAGAGTAGAATTGAACGTAGAGATGTAAAGATACAAGTAGTATGAGTGACTTAATCATTGGTGTATCTATGTATTATCTTAGTGTGCAAATAAAATGTTGAGTATATTTAATGTGTTGTGAAGTTATGAACTTTCTCCCCCACGGAAAATTGTAACAAAGGTCACTCAATAATGGCCATTTGACTTCCAATTTAGCAGGATTACTCCCTTTTCATACTTCATTCAAATAAACTTTTGAATTCAACGATTCGATGTTTCTACGTCTACTACATTAGTTGGAATAAAACTAAAAATGTATGTTCAGGGTCTTTACAAACGGTCACTGACCAAGACCTTTATTTTTGACCAGCCTTATAGCATGATTATGCCCATTTTTTTCTTAGAAATCAGGTTAAGTTTTGTGTTCAAGTTAAATTTCATTTTAATATTTGCATGCAACTAGTACATATGTCAGTAACTATCTTAGATATTCATTTGAAACTTCAAACATGTCCTCGGGATCATCATGTGAGGTTACAGACAAAGACCCATAACTCTGAGCTGCAGTTTGCTGAATTATATATCTTATCGTAGTTTCGGACACCGCAAATTGAGGTTGCGTGTGCGTGCGATACCTCCTATCTCTAACGCACATGCAACCGTGACTGAGGTTGCACTTGGGGCCAGTTGGGTTAAGGTCAAAGTCACTGATGCGAAAAATAGATACAAATCCTGCGTTGAATAACTTCAGTTAAGGTAGAGACATTGTGCTGCAAATTAGTTTTCTAGTACGTTACATACTG
Organism: Dreissena rostriformis; assembly: GCA_007657795.1. Taxonomy (NCBI): domain Eukaryota; kingdom Metazoa; phylum Mollusca; class Bivalvia; order Myida; family Dreissenidae; genus Dreissena; species Dreissena rostriformis. The sequence continues at coordinate 65,759 of VMBQ01003766.1, read as the reverse complement.
TTCAAGCGAGGTTTTGCATTTTGGACATGGTCACTTTTACTGAAATAAATAGAAAAAAACGTTTCCGCTCGATAACAATTTGTTTATTTGGTAGTATTGTAATGTTTTGTTTGTAGGAGGCTAACACGCATACCTAATGTGGGATTACACTTGGTTCAAGGTCATTGTTATTTAAAATAGAAAAAAATGCTGCTTAATACCATGAACTTGGAAGGAGATATTGTATTTTAATTGTGTTTGTAGGTAGCTGACATGCTGAACTTCTTTTAAAACATAATTTAATTCAACTAAACTAATTGGTAAGTACTTCAAAATCTAGTTTATTGGAATGTTCAACTGATACTATTCGCCTATTACAGATATTTAACTTCAAATATGTCCATGTGGTCACTATGTCAGATGACTGATATATAATGTAGAGTATACTATCAAAGCGCGAGAAAGGTCGAACACCCTGTCTTGGTTGGGACAGCTTTTGTTATTTTCAAAGATGCTATATTGGAAGTGTTGAGCTAACACACAAAACAAACAGATCTGCGGGAAATACAATCGTGCTTTGAACGTTTTTCGAATGTTTATTATTTTACTGCAACATATATAACTGACTTTCATAGATAACACTTTCATGCAAATAATGCATGCAAATAAGTAAAATAAAACATTAAAAATGCATGACATCTTATTATAAATCACAAAAAAAAACATTTTTATATACTGAACACAATATTTGGGTGGTTACATTCACAATTAGCAAAGAGTAATAAAACGAAAGATAGGCACACACATAATAATGGCGAATGTGGAATACAAACAACGAAGAAAGGAAGCAATGCAGGCGAGAGAGAACATGGGCCGAGACTTAATATTGGGTATAATTGTGAGTAAAAAGGGATTTGTTGTATTTTGATAAACAAGTTAAACAGGGAAGAAACCACAACTTTGTCTACCTTAATAAATGTTCTTAAAGATATGACATTTCAATTTAAAAACACTATCATTAGTATGAATGGTGACTGATGCCACAAAGATACAAAACATATATCAGTAATATTAATAGTCTAAAATGAACTGTTATGCTTAAAACGAGTTTGTACGTTATTAAAAGTTAAATCTTTGTTTTAAACTCCATGACGTTGTTGCTGTCCCTGAATCCAACATACAACTTGCTTGAGTCTTCATTGAAGTAGACAGATCTAGGGTTGGACATATCAAGTGTTATGGTATTGAGAACTTGCTTGCCCTCTATGTCAACTTGACTTAAAGATTGTGTACCAAAGACAAACACCTGTCCTGTGGCTGCCACGTGTTAGTTAGGTATTACATGTGACGTGTTAAATACAGGATCCTGGAGCGTGGCTGTGACTGCTCCACCCTGGTCAGTGTTAAAAGCTCGCCATTGTTAGTGTCCGTCACATAGATCCTCTTGCAATCAGGGCTCACTGCAACGCCTACAAGTAATCGCGTACACGTTATANGTAAAAAAAAAAAAAAAAAAAAAGATGAAACCGATATGTTGAGGTTAAATTCCCAGGTCCCAACAGTTTTCATTGGGATTGACTACTTTGTATTCTTGAGCTTACTTTGTTAAAATAATAACCATAACATACTAACATGCCATATTTAAACAAAAGGGACTAATTTAAATCGTAATAATAATTTGATTCTCATAATAAATAGCAAAAACATTTTACCAATTTTCCCGTTAGCAAGATAGGAATGATTTTGAACAACTGTAGCCTTTGATGATATTATTTTCTTTTAGTTTCAATCGCTAAAAAATATAATGTATACTGTGCTGTAATGTCGTTTCAACATTTTGTATAATCTAATTATAAAAAAATGTTGAAACGACATTTTAGCCACAGTATACATTATATTTTAAAAGAAGATGTTGTGTTCAATAAATACATATGCCCTTGGGAAAAGCCTTGTCAATTTTGAATCCTGGGCAAATTTGAATAAGTCCAAAAGTGGGTCAAACAAGTTAACAAGGTCAGGTTATATGGTCTGTTTAGGGTGTTTATAAACAAGGATAACATCTATGCAGGAATAAAAGCCTTGTAACAAGTGGTTTTTATATAACGACGAAACGCGTTATTTTGGGTTGAACAAGAAAGTGTTACCTTCTTAATATGTCTTAGTCCAAAAGTAGGTGAAATTCAAGTTCAAATGAGATCAGTTGATGTGATTGTGTTGATAGCATTCAAAATTCGTAATTAAGGTTCAACGAAGAATGTGGACGTTCTGAATTAGTCTTAAAGGTGGTCAATTTCAAGTACAAACTGAGGTCAGTTGATGTGGGTCTGTTGATAGTTTTCAGACGGATTGAAAAAGGGAGAGGCCAATTGCTATATGCCACCCGGAATCGGTAGATGCTGTTGGCATACAAATCACCCAACGTTATTGAATACTTTCTGTTACTCGTTAAACATATATAATCAGTTTTATGTAATTTTTGTTTTGGGTTAAATAAATAAAAATGTAGCAAGTTACCAGTGCATTGTCCAAATCTACCCTCATATAACTTCTTCACTAGCCGACCATTCATGGTGTATTGACACGCTGCAGTACCGGACGTTACAAACAGGTCGCCCTGGTGAATCGCAATACCGTAACATGGATGTGTCAGTTGCAGAGTATTAAACTTTACCATTCTCCCTTTGTCGACTCGTAAGAAATAAATCTCGTAACCAGAGCCACCGTCACTAACAGTCAACGCCACCTCGTTGGTGGATATGTTACACATGGACCTCGGCCTAGAAGGTAGTTTTATTTGGTCTATTAAATTGTACGTCCGATCCAAGAGTTTCACACACTGATTGTTGTTGTCAGCAATGATGAATTCCCCATTGGACGAATTGCAAATACCCGTAATGATACATTTCTTCTTTTCAGTCGCCGTTTGCACGTTGTATTGCGACTTGTCCTTAATTAGTATAACCTTGTTAGGGTCAATGCTGTGTTGTGACACAGCTACGAGACTGGCGATTCTTCCTAACTCTGTACAAGAAGCGAGAAACTGCTCCAAGTCCTTGTTGTGGTGAAATTCAATGACTACATTTGTAGTTGCTTTTTGAAGAAATAAATCTGCCGAAGTTGTTTGGTCTAAACATTTTCTGTACGTAATAAACGATCGCTCAGGCGACATTTGTTGCATGTCTATCATGTTATACCCATTTATCTTTGAAATGAAATCAGCGCAATGTTTTCTTATATCATCCAAAGATATCTTTAAATGTACCGTGCAACTCTTCCAATATTCGTTCTGTATGTTGTTGTAGTCGGTCTATATTGTCGTTGACCAGTCGACGTACATCAACTATTTCTTCCAACACTTTTTCGTATGACGTTTGGAGGTACATCATATTTTTTCTCTCCAATGTTTACCATATCCTCTAGACGTTCCATTAACATATCGATGCTAGTCTTCATTTGAGCTGTGTCCAAGGATTGGGTCGATGATTTTACCTTGTCGGTCAATAGAACTACCTGACTGCATTGCCTGAAACATATATATTTATAACAACAATTAATAATTAAATAAGAATAAGTATTGTTCATTCTATTTATCTCATGCATTTCATATATGTATTATCGTCTTAATAATAATAAGAAGAAGAATAATACTACTACTTATAATCATAATGATAAAAATAATAATACAAAAAAATGATGATGGAGATGATGATGATGATGATGATGATGATGATGATGATAATGATGATGATGATGATGATGATATTGATGATATTGATGGTGATGGTGATGGTGATGGGGATGATGATGATGATGATGATGATGATGATGATGGTGATGATGATGATGATGATGATGATGATGATGATGATGATGATGATGATGATGATGATGATGATGATGATGGGGAAATCAAGCAAAAATATAAACGTTACAGTAATGACTTTTTTTCACGAATTAAACCAAAAGAAAAACTATATGTCAACAGTTCCACGTTAGCAATTGATTATCCTTAAACCAGCGATCAACGTTGAATTAATATCCATATATTGATATAAATAAAACTAAGTGTTTGTAATGTTACTTATGTAACGAAAGACATTGTACAATACAATATATGCAATACCAAAATTAACACTCGGAGATTGTGGTCCAACTGTCGATAATGACACCCCTGACAAGTTATGTCCCTCGGGCATTTACTAATCAGATGTGCCATTATGGACTGCTTCAAAACCGGCGCCGTGTATTAATCTCAAATAATATTACTTGTATTATGTAAGTACAGCGGGCTAGGAAACAAACATGTATTGTATTTGGCCTGGATATTGTCTTAATTAACATTTTATCGCTTACTTGTGATTACGGAGATGACAGACGTGACAGAGCAACTTTTCATCATCTTCGCAGAACATCGTCAGCTTCTCCGTTGTGTGTATCTCACATTACTCCAGTGAATCATCCACTGTTGTGGTAACAGGCCAGTTGTCACCTCCCCCTTTTGTAGTTACTGAATGATGCTTTTGAAATTTATTGTGCGTTAACACACAACTTTCACAGAAATAGTTTGGACATTTCTGACAATGAAACCGTCCTTCTTTATATATTCGATCATCTTCACAGATTGAACAACACACGTCGTAAACAACGTCTGAACTTTTGAGCTGCGATGTTTCCAACGTGGCCGCCATTTTTGTATAAACCTACTTTCGATTTCCATATATCCAAAACGTCGACTGCGGCAGTCTTTATCTTCAAAAGGCTATCTACGCTTAGGCCTGGCATATTGTGTCGTTTGGTTCACACGCGGGTTCTACCATAGTTTATTGCTGTATTATTGCCAGAATAATTATTGACTCTGAAGAAGACTGGTGATATAATTTGTGTGTATTTTTATTTAATGTTTAGCTTTATATATAATACACTGGCGTTCACACAAGAGGATAAATCCATATTTCGTGTAGCGTGTGATGAATACTTTAATTATATCATCCCGAATAAAACATTAACACATAAAATTAATTGTTATATCTGTTTTTATTTTATGTTTTCAGTACAAAGCAAACATTTGGCAGTTCACGGAATGTGATTAAATAACCTCTTTAGTAACAACTTTCTAATTGAATTTTACAAAAATACAAAACAGGGACAATGTATATTTTCATGAACATAAATATGTTCTTATGCCGTTGACAACAATTTAACGGTTTATTACTTTGAGTATCAAAAAGTATTAATTACGTTCGTTTACGATTAAAAGGGTGTTCTGTCATCGATTACAATTTAATTTTGTATTAGTTTTTTATCAAAATGTTTATAATTAAGGCCGTTTACGAATTTAAGGTATGTTGCGCCAGATTTATATAACAATAATATTTCCATCCTATCACCAGTAAAAATTATCGTGATGATTAACTACTTGTTTTCAGGGACAATTTTGCCTATGCGTATGCGTGTTTACTTCGAAAGAAAGGGAGTCATATCGAACAAAATAAAATACTGTTTATGATCAACTTTCCGCTGAAATTATTATATCAAATACAAAATTACATTGAAAACAATTTGTTTTGGTTCTTAAACACGAAAACTTTATTCAGGACACACTGTGTAAATTGCACATTCGAGCTTAAAATGGTAAATTAATATGTTAAAGATGTCTCTGAGTGTTAAATATTCTTCTATTCGAACCACTCATATTTCGCCATACCAATAGTTTTAAAAAATAAAGTCTATATTTATAATGAAAGGCACAATAATATTTTAATTTTTATTAACAATTCTAACACGGCACGTGCCAAATTTCATAGAAACAAAGAAGAGAATCGTCCATGGGTTATTCTGCAATAATTATGGGCGGAGCTTATACATCCGAAAGCACGCGCTGTAACTAAACAAAACATGCCGATACAGTTTCCACCAGCGTAATAATTGTAACATATACAGTGTTGTTATAGTTGTAGCTGTAACACCCCTGTGTTAATTTAAAGTGTACAATGTTAACATGTAAGTTTACACAAGTTGTTGTTGTTCTTATTTAGAAAACGGGAGAAATGATACGTTTTTTTTCCATCCAGTTTGGCTGTTATTGAGGGCGGAGATATGATCGACAGAACAGCCGAAAGTCATTTTTATGAGCGGAACTTCACATAAAATAGTACACAAGAAAAAAAAGATACATTGTATAAATCTTTAGTAAAAACCGTGTTAGAATCGAAATAATTCNTCTCCATTTTTTGGTAGTTTGTGGTTTAATTAAATGGTATATGATATATATTAGCTTATATAATATCAATATGTTGCCAATTTCATAGGTTATTAATCATTTTTATGCAATTAGAGATTTTTCAGTTTTAATGAAAAAGTACATGTTATATAATGGTGAATAAAATCAAAACAAGGCCGGTGACCCTATGTTTTTATTTCATTTTTCATATAGTATTTGTATGTAGTACTTGAATAAATTTTGAGCAAAAGTTATTAGATGGATAAAAATCAGCAAAACTGCAGCAACACCCCTTAACATCTTGTATTGATTATTTCCGAACCGTTGTTGTGTCTAGGTTGTGACCTTCTGTACGCTTGTAACAATGTTTATGATAATGAGAATTACTTCAGTTACCTTTTTGTTGATATTTTTGATAAAAAATATGAAATTCCAAACAATTCATAACGAAAAAGAAACTATCCATAACAAATTGTATTATCGAATGTTCTTAACTTTTTTTAATCACAAACCTTCTATTTGAAAAAGCATGTTATGTCTTGGAGAAAATCATAAATTTCACGCAATTATTTAATCCTAATAAACCTATGTTTAATGGCTCGTGACTTTAAATGAAAAGACTATTATCTTCACTTGTTTATTTTGCGCTTCAGTATTAAATATATTAGTGAAATAAGGATAATACCACCATACATTTTGAGAGAATACACAACACAAACATTAATGGACAATATAACAATTATATGTGTATTTACTGCAAAATACACGTATACTGTGTAATGTTCAACTCTCATGCTCCTATGTGAAAGTATAATATCACATCAAAGAAAATGAATGTTCGTTACCACATTATGCGTATCTTTCAAGTCAAGTTATATGCAAATCCATCCATGCTAACAGCGTTGTGCTCGGCACAAAGTGCTACGGATAAACTTCATATATTCGATCTTGACATGTTACATTGAAAATGGACCTAAAGACCGGGTCTTGCGCTACACATTCCGGTCCATCATACAATCTAATCACTTCTGTCGTCTTATTGATAAATTCACCCATGCTGGTTGGATAAGATAAGCTCTGGACAAAGTGCTGAGGATAAACTATTTTTACTTTGGACCTTCTTCTTGGACCTGGGAGTTTTGCTTGACACTCTGGTCCATTATGTATTTAAGGTCTATAAAGTTATTTGAAATTCATTCCATACTTAAGAATGCTACATCGATTATCCGAACAAAACTTTCGGTGTTGATTTCTTACATTAGACATTGAGTTGTATTCTTAATATTGAACCCATGGGACTGTTTCTTGCGCACAACCCTCGCAGACGTACTTTATGATAATTGAAGCGTGACAGAATATCAACTATACAAACTGTTCTGTGTGTGTGTTTCGTTGTGTACTACAGTGCATCAAAATTATATGGCCAAAATCTCTAGCAGAAGTGTAAATTTGATTGCAGGGTAAATTGCAAGATACGATTTTAAGACCGTGTATATTGCTTCTCAGTTAATCGCCTCATGCAAAGCCGATAAGCGGATAAGGTGTTACTGGGCATCAACTCAGCGATACATGGATATTGTAGAGAGTGCATTATCACAAGACCACAGATCTTCATGCCGCTGCATGGTGCATGATTTAGCTGTGCAAATATAGGATTTTCTTTTTAAGTCAGTCAATGAGTCAGCATTAATTGTCATATATGCTGATGAGAGTTGTCGATAGACCTGTTAATAAGGTCTTTGAAGCAATTAACAGAAGTAAAATTGCACGAATTTGCATTATGTTTAAATGTTGTACGTGTTTTGTACTTTTTTGCATTCTTACGTGAAATAAATGATACATATTCGTCTTTCTTTTTGTTTTAAGCTCGATTATTCATCGTTTCCCTGCGTTTGCGTTGGTAAAGGTAACCACGAAACTTCTCTTTTTCTTATATATGTATTCAATTAAACTGTACATGTGTTCTCGGGGTAATTTTGTCAGTTCACTGACCAGGTTCCGTAACTCTGATTAACTTTTGTACCGAGTTATTCGGTTAAGCAAAACGTGCAACATCCTTATATCACTGTTTCTTTGTCAGTTACTACTTAAGATATTTCACTTGAAACTTCAAAAACGTCCTCGGGATGAACATGTGAGGTCACTGACAAAGGCTCATAAATATGAGCTGCAGTTTGCTGAATTATACCTCTTATTGTATTTATTGGACGTCGCTAATTCATGTTGCGTTTGCGTCAAACCCACCTGCACACGTAGCAAGATGTTGCATTTGGGGCCAGTTGGGTAAAGGTTAAGATCACTGCTGCTAAAAGTAGATACAAAGTTCGCGTTAAATAACTTCAGTTTAGATAGAAATATTGTACTGCCGTTGTGTGTGCTTGTAGGTTACAGGCTGATCTAGCGATGGATTGCATTTGGGCCAATAGGATAAGGTTACTGTTGCTAGAAATAGAAACAAATCCGCTCTATAACTCTAGTTTTGATGAATATATTGTGATGTTATTTTGTTTAAAGGAGGCTTACAAGCAGACTTAGTGTTTGCTCTATAACATGAGTTAGGAAGAGCACGGACTCTAGATAACACGGATAAGAAACGGGACCGTACGGCAAATATCTTGTCGACACTGAGNGTGTGTTATTCGACAACAAACTATAACGTACACGAATTATTTCTTAAATATGCCTATGCGTCTTAATATCACCTACTATCTTGTGATACTAAATATATTTCGATTATCAACTATTGTATGTGTTTATAGAATACGCAAATACATATCGCAATGAAAACAGGTTAAATTTTAATAAAACACAACTGGTTCAAACTATTGACTATGCATATTTTAAAATATTAGCGATAAGTCTATATATATTTTACATGATTAGTTGTAGATGATGGAGTTAGTCCTGATGGGAAGATGATCTATGTGATCCACAGTACCAATGACAATCTTTTCACACTTACAAGAGATCAAGCACTCGCAGTTACGCTCAATGATCATGCATTCAGAATGTTCAATTTCATATGTAACATACACGTGGCAGTCACTCGATAGGTGTTGGTCGTTGGTGACAAATCTGTTATTGAGGTGGATACGGATGGTCGGAAATGTATCGATACTATAAACACAACAATATGTTTTATTTATAATAAACTAACCAAATTATATCATAGTATACAACTATGTTACTTTATGATTGAGTGTGACAATAAGTCATTATACATTACAATTGTATACAACTGGATTCTGATTTGTTTCTTAATTAATAATTTCCTATCAAAGTAACATTACTCTGCTACTCAAATGTATGTGTTATTTTTGTTATAATTCCTGTTTATAAATTAATACTCAGTTTTATATCCAGTAGTCATTTTCTGTCATATTTGACGTTGTAAAACATTTACTTTATTGATGGATATGATAGTTATAGTGAATATATGTAGTGAATTCATATTTGTAAACTTTGATAAAGCCCATTTGGGCGAAATATTAGAATAAAAGAGTGTTTTTATTATGAAAATATAAATTAATAGTTTTTAACATTTGTATTTGTTATGAAATTAAAACACCAATAACAATATATCGATATATGCGAAACAAAATGACAATATCTGATATAAAAAAAGTGCTATATTATCACATCATCTTTATCTACATTTCTAGTTTTTGTTTACTTTAAAAAACATTGTTCAGTAAATCTTAAATTGAGCTGTATTATATATTGTAAGCAAAATGTACCTAATGATGTAGTAATTATCTGTGTATGTGTTGTCAACCTTTGCAATGTGTTACTTAAGGGGTGTTGCGGCAGTTTATTTTACAGAGGATATATTTATGGCAACACCGATGCTATTATCACATCCCAATAGTTTTGTTATCAGAATCATCACACATTTATGACCGAGTAGGTTCATAATAGGTACTCAATGGTTCGATTCCAGGTGCGGTTAACTTGTTTTTATTCTTTTTTTCTTTCTTTTATTTCACTCTTGTTTTTTTTTCCTGGAGCTCTTTAGTCCTGTTGTTTACATTAATCAATTTAAAGCATTTAATCACAAACTTCAAAACATGCCGAAATCTGTCAACAAGTCCCGGTTATGGATGATTAGGATTGAGTTTGATACTGTATGGTCTTATGTTTGTGATTAAATATTGTATTAGTGTTGTGTTTTTTNAGCGTTTTTACCATTTAAAGTTTTGCGTTCTTACGCCATTTTTAGCGTTATTACGTGTTTATTAGCGTTATAATGCGTTTGTTTGCGTTATTACGTGTGTATTTGCGTATAAACGCCCTTTTCGCTTAAATACGACTTCGCACTTTTGTATTTAAATTGTCAGTTGTACTTATGGGCTTTCGTCATAACTAACAATCATAATCGGAAGGATTTTTCTCATCACCAGATTATCAATATTGCGATCATCGGTCAATACCCATCCGTTTTGATATGGAAATATCAGGAATACTCATATGTCTGGTTACTGAATAATTGCTTTGAAACGTGTGAATATACTCTCATAATCGTGTTGTATACATCGTGTTTATGATGATAATGGTGAGTAAATGATAATAATATGATAACGGTTTAGACTTTTATGACGATACAATCTTGATGACGAAGGCGATGGAGAAAATGGTGGTGATGTTGGTTCATGCTGTTGTTGGTGATGATTTGAAAAGAACGTGATGGTGGGGCGGTGTTTTTTGTTATTTTTGCTGTTGTTGATGATAATGGTGATGCTCTGTGGCTGATAAGGTGATGGTGATGAAGATTAGGATAAGGGTGAAAAATGAAGATGATGAAAATAATCATTTACTACTTTTATCTTATGACATACAACACAATGCACGGTGTTCAATACCAAAGTCTGGTTGAAAGCAAAATGCGTTCCAAATGTATCATACTTGAGAGTTGAATGCCAACTATTGGTTGACAGCAAAGTGTGGTGCAACAGGAATCAATTCAGTAAGTTTGTGTTTTTTTTCAATAATAACAACACTCATACAAATTGCACGCTTAACTTTTGGTGCAGCTTTGATTCAATACATGGCTGTTCCATCAATTAATATGCTAATTTTGATTGTTTTTCGTTATTTTCATATGTTTAAAGTGTACAGTGTATTATTTTATCAATGCATTTAATTGTACCGGCATCGAAGAACACGAACGTGCACAATTTCACGATTCTTCTGTATAGATCTAGTGTAGATCTACAGAATAGTATGATAAAAAAAAACACGTTTTTAAATTGTGTGTTCATTTTTTTTTTACTTTATTTTTTTATTTTGTTATGTTAACATTTATTGTGCTAGATTTAGTTATTTTGTTAGGATGAATTTTAAATATAGCTGCAATTTCCAGTTATTAAGTTCTTATTAAACGATTTTCGATTTTGATGTGGTCTTGTGTTGTGGAGGAGAAGCCGGAGTACCCGGAGGAAACCCCCACCTGTCCGGTATGGTGACCGCCAACCAAACTCACAAGCTTCCGGGAACGGGGATTGAACCCGGGTCGCCTAGGTGAGAAGCGAGTGTACCAACCACTGCGCTGGGGATACGTCTACACAAATTATATAAGCAAATACAAATGACACAGACTAGACTTTACCGGTAATTCATCGAAAGATGAACTGTAAACATATGTGTATAATTATATTTAATCACTTTAATTAATTGTCATACGGCTGATAAATATAAACAAGTGGTACAAATAAAGTGTTTTCTAGTTTTTAAATTAAATGTTTATGCATAAATGTCCGTTTTCAACTCTTATTTGAACAATCAACACCATACATCGTTCAAGATAAAATAACAATTCGTATATTTGCATTCATCTTGGTGCATAATTAGCCGTTACAATACTCACGAGGTCAGTGGATTCACCGTGACTGTGTTTTATGTGTTCCTTTGGGTATATTTTATTCGCCTGGGGGTAAATTGTGGCTCCCTTGAGGCTACATTTTACTATACTATCTAAATAAATTAACATGTTTGCCTCAAAGGCATGTTTTACAGTTTAGACATTTGTTCTGGTTTATCTTTTGGGGATATTAATAGGGTAAGCATAGGTGGCCACTACTTTATCAATAAAATATGTCAACGTTAGATACTGTAGAAAAAACATTGCGCTTAGGCGGGTTGCATTCCACTAGAAAACGACACAAAAAAGAAGGTGCAAAAACACTACCGTTTGTTTTGTGTGGAGTTCTTTCTCGCAAACCACATGACATATCTTTTTTATTACGTGAATACATTCAGCTTGAAATGTGTTTTGTTTTTTTAATAACCGTATTGTAATGGGAGTCTCTTTTTGCAAAATATTGCATTTATATTTTATTTAAAATGTGGCTTTCAAATTAAATTACACATGGATTGGAATCAGTATATTGTGACCTTAACAACCGTTATACTTCGACTATCTCCGGAATCGTCCGTATAAATCGTCTGCTGATCCAGCGTGAGAGAAATGCAAACACTGTAAACATTGTTTTGACATTTATGTTTTCTTTGCTCTATTGTCATTGTAACTCACATGTGCATTATTTTGGCATTGCTTTTGTCCGTCATATGTCGTGCACACAGGGGTTGTATTATAAATACTCTTTTTTTCGGACACTCTAAGTTTTCGGACACCCTTGTTTTTAGCCACTTTATGATTTTTCTTGACTTCGATCATTAGTTGCGATAATCCAACAACCAGCTATTGACCCTCTTTCTCTCGATTTTCAGAAAATATTGCATGAAATCATCGTAGATTCTAGCATAAGAGCTGTGCGGGCACATTGCGTCAGGCGATATACGCGTGTTTAGTGGGAATAACCCCGCTCGGATTCAACTTTTATTATATAAAATTATTTAATAGTTCAGTGAATCAAATGTTTAAGTTTGGTTTGCCTAATGCCTATTGCAATTGAGTTCTCTCCTTTTCCGGTTTGAAGTATCACTACCAGGTAACCACGTGCGTATATAGTGAATGCACGGACTCTAGATGACACGGATAAGAAACGGGACCGTATGGCAAATATCTTGTTGACACTGAGTCACGTGACCAGCCTATCGATCTTTTAGTACATCGAAGCGCCGAGGTTATACATTTTAATGTACCCACTCATGTCTTTTTTTTAATTATAGTTTCATTTCTCAGCCGATTTTGACAAATTATATATCATTAGAAAGCCTACGTTACGTAGTTTTCAGATATATAAATATATATTAAGTTTTTCTTCTGATTTGGGCAGCCCGGCGAGTTATAACTTTAACTTTTGCCAATATCATACCGTTTTGGAGTTTTAGAATCTATAGATTTACGGTTGACATGTTCGTACTTTATACCGATTTGTAGCGTTTATATTTGGAGTTCAGTTTTAAAAATTACATCTTGCTTTGGAGAATAGAATTCTGTATACGATAGAAAAAAAAGTGGTTTAAAAATGAAAGTTAGAAAGGAATGAAGGCGGAAGAAAGTAGCGCGCGGTCCTAACGCACCGAACTGATGCTACGGTATTGGCGATTATGCTTTTGTTAAGATACCGACCATTAAATTTCCTTTGCCATGCTTATTATATTTTTTGTATGGAGAATATTGAAATATTTTGTTCATGAAACATATCAATAAAGCTAATTATTAGTGAAGCTTAATAAATTAACGATTTCAGCTCTTGTTTATAACACAGAAAGGGTGTTAATTTTATGATAAGACAGCGTATATAGCGGACCCTCTTGATATTTTTCGGCTGTGCATACTTCAAATTTGTTTTTACTGACAACGCACTCGGGAATGGAACACAGTCTACGAGCCTCGGTATGTGGTTACCACAAAAATGTATATACTTGGCACATCTTCGCAACCATGTTTTAGAACAAAAATACTCAGAAATGGAAATGCTTTAAGAATAAAATAAATTTAATGAACGATCACAAATAAGGATGAAAACAAAAACAAATAGATCGATTTTTATGTACGCAGCATAAAGAAACTGATTTGAACCTTTATATGTCTGTAAAAGCTTAAATTGTTACACATTTAATAAATTATCTTAATTCTCTGAAATAAATGTTATTGTTTTTATTTAGTTGCTCACACCAATTTTGATACTCTTTGTTTCAGCATTTTTAACACGGTGTTTAATTGCCCCCTTGTTCATCACAATCCGATTATCTTGCTATGATCAGATACTGTCCAGACAAAGAAATCGTGGTGTCGTAAATCCAGAGACCTATACTTGGGTCCCTGAATAAACCACATGTGGTAGACTAGTGTAACTTCAGTTTAGATAGAAATATTGTACTGCCGTTGTGTGTGCTTGTAGGTTACAGGCTGATCTAACGATGGATTGCATTTGGGCCAATAGGATAAGGTTACTGTTGCTAAAAATAGAAACAAATCCGCTCTATAACTCTAGTTTTGATGAATATATTGTGATGATATGTTGTTTAAAGGAGGCTTACAAGCAGACTTAGTGTTTGCTCTATAACATGAGTAAGGAAGAGCACGGACTCTAGATAACATATACGCTCCGTGGGAAGAGGTAGCGTGCTGTAATTGTGTGTATATGTAGCTTACGTGCTTAATTTGCCTTTCCACTTTTCTGAAAAAAACTTTTTACATGCTTTTTTTTATATTCGACCTAGTGAAATTGTTTTTGAGCTCATATGACCCAATTTCAATCTCTGGGAAGATTTAATTTGGACAAATGTTCTGACCAAGTTTCATGAAGATTGGANAACTCCCCCCCCCCCCGGCGGCTATGTTTTCAACAAACCATAACCATTTTCAACTTTTCAAACTCAGCCGAGATATTGTTAGAACAAATATTCTGACCAAATTTCATAAAGATTGGATAATAAATGTTACTTCTAGAGTGTTAACAAGGTTTTACTATAGCCATATAAGAAAAAATGCCACACCCCCTTGTGGCCATCTTTTTCAACGGATCGCAACCATTTTCGAACTCAGCCCAGACATCATTAGTACAAATATTCTGACCCAGTTTCATAAGCATTGGACAGAAAATGTGACTTCTAGAGTGTTAACAATGTTTAACTATAGCCATATTAGGAAAACTGCCCCACCGCCTGGCAGCCATGTTTTTCATCCAACCAGTACCATTTTCAAACTCGTCCAAGATATTATTGGGACACATAGTCTGACCAAGTTTCATGAAGATTGGTCAATGTGACTTCTAGAGTGTTAACAAGGTTTTACTATAGCCATATAAGGAAAAACTGCCCCGCCCCCTGGCGGCCATGTTTTTCAACAGACCAGAACCATATTGGAACTCATCCAAGGACTCATTAGAACAGATGTTCTGGCTCAGTTTCATGAAGATTGGACTAAAAATATGACTTCTAGAGTGTTAACAAGGTTTTACTATAGCCATATAAGAAAAACTGCCACGCCCTAAGGCGGCCATGTTTTTAACCAACCGGAAATATTTTCGAACTCATTGGATATCCAAGATATCATTGGAACACATGTTCTGACCGAGTTTCATGAAGATGGGAAAATAAATGTGGCCTCTAGAGTGTTAACAAGGTAAATGTTGACAGCGCACAATGCAAGGACGGACAAAAGGCGATCACAATAGCTCACCATGAGCACGTTGTGCCCAGGCGAGCTTAAAAGTATATCCATACGAAGTAACAATGCAATGTAATTCTTGAAAAGTGTTAAAAGGTAAATTCAGGAAAACTTTGTTGTGATCTCAATGACGTTGTCGTTGCTGAAAAATCCAACAATCATCTTGCGTTTGTCTTCATTATAATCAGTCTATGTACTTTTTGCATTTGCAAAATGTATCAAGTTACCCGTGTTGTATCATCTCGATTTATCCTCATATAACGTCTTCACTAGCCGCCCAACCATGGTGTATTGACACACTGCAGTACTGGATGTTACAAACAGTTTGCCCTGGTGATGCGCAATATCAATACATAAATGGTTCAGTTGTATACAATTAACCTTTACAATCTTTCCTTTAGCGACTCGTAGGAAATGAATCTCGTTAACACAGCCACCGTCATGAACGGTCAACGCCACCTCGTTGGTGGATATGTTACACATGGACTGCGGATAAGTGGGTAATTGCATTTGCTCTATCAAATTGTAAGCCCGATCAAAGAGTTTCACACACTGATTGTTGTTGTCAGCAATGATAAAATCCCCATTAAACAACTCGAAA
The DNA here is from genome assembly GCA_007657795.1 of Dreissena rostriformis. Taxonomy (NCBI): domain Eukaryota; kingdom Metazoa; phylum Mollusca; class Bivalvia; order Myida; family Dreissenidae; genus Dreissena; species Dreissena rostriformis. Next base: position 49,382 of record VMBQ01003766.1, on the reverse strand, counting down.
ATATCCGCAATGAAACATGTCTTCGTATCAGTCACCGTGTGCACGTTGCATGGCGACTTGCCCTCAATGCTTACAACCTTGTAAGGGTCAACGCGTTGATGTGACACAGCTTCCCGACTGGCGATACTTCCAAACTCTGTACAAGAAGCAAGAAACTGCTCCAAGTCCTTATTGTGGTGAAATTCAATGGATGTATTTGTATTTGCTTTTCGAAGAAATAAATCTGCCGAAGTTGTTTGGTCTAAGCATTTTCTGTGCATAATAAATGATTGCTCAGGTGACTGTGTATTTATGTCTTTAATGTTATACCCATTTATCTTTGAAATGAATTCAACGCAATGTTTTCTTATATTTTCCAAAGAAGTCTTTAATGTAGAATGCAACTCTCCCAATTTTCTTTCTGTATTTTGTTGCAGTCGATCTAGATTGTCGTTGATCAGTCGACGTGCATCAACTATTTCTTCCAACACTTTTTCGTATGAAGTTTGGAGAGACATACTATTTTTTTCACCCAATTTTACCATATCCTCTAGACGTTCCATTATTGATGCAATGCTTGTCTTCATTTGAGTTATGTCCAAGGGTAGTGTGGTAGATTTTACCTTGTCACTCAATAGAACTACCTATTGCATTGCCTGAAACATATGTATTTTTAACAATAATAATTAATTCTATTAAATTAGTATTATTGATTTTATTTGTATAAGGATTTGTATAATTATAGTTATTATCATTATTATTATAAGTAGAAGTAGCAATAGAAGCAGTAGCAGCAGAAGCAGCATCAGCGTAGCAGTAGAAGTGGTAGTATATAAGACAACTAACAAGAGATGTGTTTGTCAGAAACACAATGCCCCCTACTGCGCCGCGTTGAAAAAAAAAATTAAAAAAATTAACCTTTGACCTTAAAGGATGACCTTGACCTTTCACCACTCAAAATGTGCAGCTCCATGAGATACAAATGCATTTAACATTTATTTATTTTTTGGGACCTTTGACCTTGAAGGATGACTTTGACCTTGACCTTTCACCACTCAAAATGTGCAGCTTCATGAGATACACATGCATGACAAATATCAAGTTGCTATCTTCAATATTGCAAAAGTAATGACCAACGTTAAAGTTTTCGGACTGACACACAGACAGACGGACGGACGGACCGACGGACTGACAGTTCAACTGATATATGCCACCCTACCGGGAGCATAAAAAAGTACTTTAGCTAGGTTTAGCTCTGTGAGTGTATTGAAAGCCAATAAGGGAATATGCACGTTATTTCATTGTTTTCTTCAGACACAAATTGTGGTTGCTACGGTTACAGAATTAATTAAAAACTAAGATGTTGATCCTGCAGCCACTCAAAAAGTACTCAAGCTAAATGGATGAAGGGAATATGATTGTTAGGTTTCTGAAGTGAATGTTAAGTTTAGTCTTCCGAGCACACCTGGCAAAAATAACACACCTGGTGTCATAATGGACAGCTTTGACACCGGCCCTGAGTATTAATATTAATAGTTGATAGTTATTGTTTACATTCGGGATTTTTCGCGCATGCTTACTGACTGGTTGGCAAAAGCACTCGTTGTAGTAGCGTAAAACATATGGATTCAGGCATGTGTTTACTCCAGAAATCGATAAGAAAATCCGAAATAAACATTAAAACACCTAAATAATAGTGCAAATATATCATATTAAATTATTAAAGTACCAATAAATGCATATTCATAAATATGATTTTGTCTTTGTAAAAATACGAATTAGTTATTAGCATTAGAATAAAGGTGGTCGGAAGACTAAATAATGACAATTCCAGAAAACAAATATAAATAAGCCGTATTCTTTCTTATAGTGAGACTTTAATAAATGATATTTCAAAAATAATTAAACATACATGTACATGTAATAATTTAATTATAATTTAAAGTGGTGTGGATGTGGAATTGTCATTTTTCATCTGCGATCTTAAGAGTTAGAGGTGCATTGAATCAATTATAAAACAAAGCCCTAAACAGTGCTCCCTCGATCTGGCTCTAAATTTTCTGTATGCAAATTTACCTTTGTATGTCTTAATTCTTATTATTTTGGATATGCCATGGGTGATAATGTAGACAACTTTAATGCCAACTGCATTTTTTTGTAGCCGAATTTCCTTATTTGTAGTCATTGGCTAATGTAGGCGAATGGCAGAGTAAAATGTAAGCCCTGCACATTTTGAGTGGTAAAAGGTCAAGGTCAAGGTCATCCTTTAAGGTTCTGACGTAATTAATAATATTGTTACTATATTTACATTTTTTTTTATCTTTTTATTTGTCTGCCTCATGCACTGTTACTCTACTTTCCAATATGCCCTCTTCTATTTTATTTATTATAATAATACTCCAAACTTATCAATNTTCGTATTGCGTCTTGGACATAATTCTTACCACCTTGTTAGGGTCAACGACGTGATGTGACACATATTCGCGACTGGTGATACTTCCGAACTCTGTACAAGAAGCCAGAAACTGTTCCAAGTCCGTGTTATGTTGAAATTTAATGCCTGCATGTGTCTTTGCTTTTCGAAGAAATAAATCTGCCGAAGTGGTTTGGTCTAAACATTTTCTGTACATTATAAATGATTGCTCAGGCGACCTTTTATGTATGTCTTTAATTGTATAACCTTTTATCTTTGAAATAAATTCAATGCCTCTTTTTCTTAAATTTTCCAAAGAATTCTTTAATGTAGAATGCAACTCTTCCAATTTTCTTTCTGTATTTTGTTGAAGTCGGTCTAAATTGTCGTTGATCAGTCGACGTGCATCAACTATTTCTTCCAACACTTTTTCGTATGACGTTTGGAGAGACATAATATTTTGTTCGCCACTTTTCACCATATCCTCTAGAAGTTCCATTAAAGAATCGATGATAGTCTTTATTTGAGCTTTGTCCAAGGGTTGTGTGAAGGATTTTACCTTGTCCGTCAACAGAACAACCTGACTGCATTGCCTGAAACATATATATGTATAACAATCAAAAATTATATTTTTATAAGTATTGCTTATTTTATTATATTATGACTGTATAATTTTTACTGTCGTCATTATGATTTTTAGTTGTGTTTTTTTCAATAATAATAATCATGCTTTTCTAACAAAATAACTGTTATTATATTATTTTTTATTATTACTTAACTATAAGTACTATTATTGCTTATTTGTTTAAATAGTAGCATTTATGTCAGGCTATTAATAATCATGTTTGCCATTATAGACAGATTCCACAACGGGGCCGTGTATTAACCTCTAAACAAATAAATATATTATTGTTATACTTAGAAAGTATAGCGAGTTAGAAACAAATGAAACAGTTTGATTTGGCCTATGTGGTAAGTATTTATATTTAGCTTTATTTATTCACGTACTTGTGATTACGTAGTAGACAGACGTGACAGAGCAGCTTTTCATCATTTTCACAGAACATCGTCAATTTCTCAGCGGTGTGTTCCTCACATAACTCCAGTGCATCATCAATTATTTTAATTACAGACCAGTTGTCACCTCCCCCTTTTTCAATTACTGAATGATCTTTGAGAAACTTATTGTGCGTAAACACGCAACTGTCACAAAAATATTTCGAACATTTCTGACAATTAAACAGTCCTTCTTTATATATGCCATCATCCTCGCAGATTGAACAACACACGTCGTAAACAACGTCTGAGCCTTTGGGCAGTGATGTTTCCAACGTGGCCGCCATTTTTGTATGAAACTACTTTCGATTTCACTATAGGTTACATTATACTTAACATTATAGGTATTCAAATAAAACATGTGCGAAAGAAATATTAAATGACCTTTTTAATATATTTATCACTAAGTATAAAATTCAGTTTACGAAGGGTTTACTAGGCCTAGATAAATCAACTTTTCACTTCTTTTTGTTTGCAACGTTGTATGTAAATGATATTAAAAGAAGGTATAGCTTGATATCCAATAAAAATATAAAACGAAGGTGTCCCTATAAAACTCACCTCAGTTTGGTTTTTAAAGTGGATTGATACATAAAAATGAAAACAAATTATGTCAATGGGGTCAAAATTGGCCACGCTCTGGGAATCGCATGGTTAATATATGCATAGATACTAGTTATCTACGTCTCTGATATATACTTATAATTAATCTGAAACGTCGATGTCGACAGATGTTATATATTCGGTATGTTACATCGAATAGTGGTTCTATTAGTATATATATTTGCTCAAACCATACCCCGGGGATCAAAACTGACCACGCCCTCCGTCAAATGATTTATTAAAATGAATAAAGCAAAATAAGTAAAATTACATTAAAAAATCTTCTTCATTCAATCCACAACGCCCGGGGTTTAATATGTGGTATGGTCACACTTGCGGTTAGTGGTCAGTATCGAAGTGTTAAGGTTAAGGACATGCATGCACAGTTGATTCACTCAACGCCGCTTTATTTCTATCACCCAATCATGAAATCGCTTTGGCGGACGTCGTGCGGAGGTTGTTGCGCTCGTTGTGTGTGTTTTTTGTGTGTGTGTTTTTTTTTGTCGTTTTCACTGGGGGCTGACGACGTCAACGCGCAGTCCGTTTCTCTACGACGTCGGGTATATGTTTTACTACGAACCATTTTTGTCAATTCACCACTTAACAGACGAGTTTCATCTTTTCTGGTGTTTATGGATTAGAGAACGGAACATCCAGTAATGGTAGGTACTTATTTTCAATAACAAACTACTTACAAATGCGCGTAGTTGCAACCGTTACAATGATTTTGAGCTAAAATCGAAATATATTAATTTGAAGTAATGCATAAGGTGGTTATTCTTTTTAAATAGCCAATCACAGTAACTTAACTTAAATGAAACTACATGTTGATACACTGTACCAGAGACGTATAATAACATGTTATTATACGTCTCTGACTGTACATTAACCATTTTAAAGTACAAAACAGGTTAAGAACATATATTTTAATCATTCAAAAGCTAGCTTTGTTTGAAAGGAAATTACAAGTCGCTTTATGTATAGGGTTTGCACAGAGTATGTATTGGTTGTGCAACGAACTACAAATATAATGTATAGGTTACTCAACGAAGTACTGTATCCGTACTTCGATGGCACGTGTATTGACACAATGTTTCGTAGTAAAACGTACATATACCCGACGTCATAGAGAAACGGACAACAGTACGCTTTGACGTCGTCAGCCCCAGTGGTTTTGGTTCCTTTGTTCTGAGCATGTGACTGCGGGTTGTTCACGAATTTAAAAAAAAATGGATATATCACGATATACGTGTGGAAGAACCTTTCGTTTCTTGTTATTAAAGTACCAGGTACCAAAGAGAACGTGGTTTCGAATGAATTTTCTTTTATCTTTTCAACATAACACAATCTTCGCCCTTCGTTGTGCTCGACTGTGTACGTCGTTTTTTGTCTAGATACAGTTAATTTCTTGTTTTATTACGACAGTCTTTTTTTCGTGAATTTCGCAATCATCAGTTTGAACGGGCAATGTCTGTAACTTAGTTTTCAATTGTCGATTGCAAACGACAATAGCAGTGGACTGGTCTAAACGGTGTATTATGACAATTGAGTAAATACAGTTTGAGCGCATCTTTGTAAATTGAAAATTCTCATGAACAAATAGCTATTATTATGACGTTGATTATGTTGAGGGTTGATGACGACGAACAAAGACTATGATGATTGATGATGACGATGATGATGACGACGATGAAGATTGATGATGATGACGACGATGATGATGATGATGATTAGCATTTACCGGAAACAAAACATTTGTTGTTTTCCATGTTCAGTGATGCATGGCGGATTGTGAAATAACATTATCAAAACTTTTGACGATCTTTTTCACCTTATTGGTTGCCGAAATTAGGTGAGTTATCATACAAACTGCAGTTCACACGGACTTTCATTGTGTCAGACCTAATATCATGAACAAATGACTCTAGTTCTTCGGAAAACACCTGTTACACTTCAGAGAGTTATGGAGGTTTCGGTAAATAACAAGTTCGGTAAATTGATTTTATATGGTGAATGTTGCGGAGGTTTCGGTAAATTGGATCTTTATAGAGGTATACCTACACTGAGGTATTAACGACACCTATTATTCACCTACATCAGGGGATATTTGCAAATTGGTGATTAAGTTTTAATTGATTAATTAATGCAAATGAATTTAAAATGTAACTTTAATGAAAGATTTTTTATTTATTTTTTATATATATATATATATATATATATATTAAATTGATTTGCGATTCTAAGATAAATTCAGTCTTTAATTAAATATTTTTACTATTATTTTTCTATAAATTCATGTTTCGACAGTTCAAATAGCGTGTTATATGCCCCACTGGGTGGTTTCGATCACGTGATCCGCTATGGCTACAACTGATCCGTTAATGCATGAATTCTGCGGCGAAAAAAAGGTATCACAAATACATTTTTCCTGCATTTAAAAATAAGACTATGTGCTGAATCAGTAAGCAAAGGTAATATTTAATCAAACTGGTGTAAAAGAAGTATCAAAATATTTATTGCTTTTCACCAGAAAAACTTTATTACACTACTGATCCGGTAATGGTAACTTGACTGTATTGACACCAGACTAGTTGACTCAGACTCTAACACATTGAACAAGTTTTGGGGCAAACTTAAGTGATACTTCAGCGGACAGGTTTTAACGTAGCTCTACTGACAAAACCTTATCATTATGTAGGTTCTTCCACACGTACATATATCCATTTTTTTTAAGATCGCAGTGGTGTAGTGGATGAGGTGTCCGCTAGGCGATCAGGAGTTCGTGGGTTCGCTCCCTACTCAGGGAGCGTCCTCATTATCTCCTCCATAGACACTGGTTCCTCCCAGGAAATGGACTCAAAAGTGTCCATATCTGCCTATAAAAGGCTTCCTGTAATAGTCAGCAATTGACTGTAGGAAGTACAACGAAGAAAAAGTTGCACTAATTCAGCTCCCAGCTACTGACCGTTCGGGTCGCTGTTCGTATCATCGTACCTATAAAAGCTCAAAGCGTTCAAGAAGAACAAGACCTTTTGTTGCTTTATTGTCCTTATTTTGAACAAAGACAGAAAATATAAAAAAGCGACTTTTCAAGATACCGTTCCTTTTTTAGGGTTAAATTCTTAATACTTGCTAAGGGTCTAAAAGGACATACCCTTCAATGCTGACCCCCAAAAAAATCACACATAAACTAGTTGCAATAATTCAACTCTCAGCTTTATAACCCAAAGGGTTGCTGAGAGCGATCACAGCAAAAGTTATCAAAGGCTTTGGGAGTCCGTTTATATGGACTATACATAAACCAGCTGATTTTTAGGCTTAGAACAGTTTTTCATGTATTTAAGACCGGTAAAGGAGGCAGACACTTAAAACGCTAACAAATCCTCAAAAGAGTTCACCAAGCACCTTTTCAGGCCCCCAGCTTTATTTAGTTTGGCTTAATCCCTATGCATGGTCACACCATTTCATTTTTATTTTACAAATATTTCAGATCATGCAAAGACGAAGAAACCTGTGTGACTTCAAGTGACAGTTTGCCGGCAATGGCTGGTGCATCACAATGCAGCGTGTCACGGTGTGACCTTGAAGTGGAAAGTGTCCACTCAGCCCAAATTAGCAAAGTGCACAATGTTCCGATGCGCGTGATTATTCGACCAATACCGTCAGTACTTGAGGAAGAGAAAGTACTGTCATTGATGGAGACTATTAAGGTAGTAATAAGATTGCGGTTTAGTTCTATGAAAACTATTTAATTAATCTTCATTGTGCTTCTTTAAAATTAAAATTTATTTCTAAAAAGCTTTTTACACTTAACGTGCTAAAGATATAAATTTAACAGTATTCATTGGGGTTAAAACCTTAATGTTCATTATTTTGTATCTTGTTCTCTGAACAATGTTGGCATTGAATCTTCCATTTTTGCTCAATGCTTCTACTTAAACAATATGGTCAGCACTTTTGCAGCGTTTAATTATCAACACTTTTCAACGGGGATTGTAATTGCAATATAATTCCAGCTCCCAGCTGTTTGACTCTCCAGGTCGCTTTATGTATGTTTAAATAAAAGCTCTAAGCATCCAAAGAGATCTTGGGTGGTATTCCAGAAACATCTTATTATAATGCGTCATTTCTTAAATAATTTCACTTAAGTTCAAAATTACAATGTTTTTTTATTTCTTTACTAGATAAGGAATCACATGTTTCTTTTGGTATTCCTAAAAGAACATTGACATAATGATGTTATTTTGATGTAATTCTTGATGCCAAACTATTGCAATAGGAAATGAAACACAAAATTTCCCAATTTAAGGATAAAAATAAAATTTAACTTAAGATGCTTCTGGAATACGACCCCTGAGAGAGAATGGGATCCATAGTTCAACACAATTTTAGCTAAATTAGTTAATTTGTAGCTGTTGGCTATTCGGGGAAAAGCTCAGGAAGCCGGTTGAAAATAATACAAAAATTAAAAAGATTTCAAAAAGTAATAATAACTATTTAGTCTGTGTTATTTGTTAAAAAAGATGGATATTAATTGAATGANTGATGGTGATGATGATGATGATGATGATAATGATGATGATGATTATTAATGATTTAGCATTTACCGGAAACAAAACATTTGTTGTTTTCCATGTTCAGTGATGCATGGCAGATTGTGAAATAATATTATTAAGTCTTTTGGCAATCTTTTTCACCTTATTGGTTGCCGAAATAAGGTGAGTTATCACGCAAACTGCAGTTCACACAGCCTTTCATTGTATCAGACCTTATATATTGAACAAATAACTATTGTTATTCGAAATACACCGGTCGGTTACACTTTTCGACACGATATTGATACTAGTTTAAGTTGACTCGGACTCTTAATAAATCATTCATGATACGTTTAACAAGTTTACGGTAAAGTCCCAGTCTCACTATAATGCCGGTGGAGCCCCAGTGCGTGATCCGGGATGAACAGGGGCTCGACCGGGATGAACCGGGGACAACCTGGGCTCCATTGGGTAAGTATTAAAATGTTTAATACCTGCGGGATGAACCTGGACAACAAGGACGGCACCGTTACTCCACCGGGGCCCATACAGTCCATGGCAGAGCTACGGCAACGCCCCGGTAGTCGCCAGAGGTGCCCCGGTGAATGCTGGCAGAGTCCCAGTATAGCTACGGTACATCAGTAAACCAGCACTCTGCCGGGACGCCACCGACATTCACGGAGGCTGCGCCTGGGCATTACCAGCGACGACTGCGATTTAACCGGGTGTTACTGTAGCTGTGCCGGGGTCTGATGCCGGTATAGCCCTGGTGAGTGCCGGCGGAGTTACGGAAGACCGGGATGCTGCCGAGATGCTGCCGGCTTTCACCGGGGCTAGACAGGGCATCACCGGAGACAACTGGGGCTCTGCTGGGGCTTCACCGGGATAAACCCTAGCTAGTCCAGGGTTGACCGGGACTCTGCCGGGTTGTTAACCGGCTTCAAACCAGGGCAGTACTGGGAAATAGTGTGACCGCGTTTAAAATTTTCAACAAATCATCCTGGTTCTCGTCGGTTGACCAGCGTCAGCAAACCGGGATGGACGGGGGCTCTACCGGTAATAGTGAGACTTGGGTTTAAACGTAAGTGATACTCCAGCTGACAGGTTTTATAGTAGCTCTACTGACAAAACCTTATGAAGTTGCAAAAATCCAGCTCCCAGCTACTAACGTCCAGGTCAAAGTATGTACTTACAAAAGATCAAAGCATTCAACTTTTTCACTAGAACTAGACCTTATGTTGAGTTTCAAAAAATATAGAGAGTGACATTTGAAGTTCTGCAATCCAGTACTATTTAAGGCCGGTAAATTAGGCAGACACATTAAAAGCTAGCAAATCCACAAAAGAGTTCACCCAGCACCTTTTCAGGCCCCTTCGACCTTATATAAGTTTGGCTAAATGATGAGTAAATCCCTATGCATGGTCACACAACTTCCTTTTATTTTACAAATATTTCAGGTCATGCAAAGACGATGAAACCTTTGTGATTTCAAGTGACAGTTTGCTGGAAATGGCTGGTGCATCACAATGCAGCATGTCATCATGTGATCTTGAAGTGGAAAGTGTCCACTCGGCCCAGATCAGTGAAGTGCACAATGTTCCGATGCGCGTGATTATTCGACCAATACCGTCAGTACTTGAGGAAGAGAAAGTACTGTCACTGATGGAGACTATAAAGGTAGTAATAAGGTTGCGGTTTAGTTCCATGAAAACTATTTAATTAATCTTTGTTGTGCTTCTTTAAAATTAACATTTATTCCTAAAAAGCTTTTTTCACTTAACGTGCTAAAGATATAAATTTAACAGTATTCATTGGGGTTAATACCCTAAAGTTCATCATTTTGTATCTTTTTCCCTGCACAATGTTGGCAATCTTTTATTTTCGCTCAATGCTTCTACTTAAACAATATGGTCAGCACTTTTGAAGGCTTTAACTATCAACACTACTTTTCCATGGGGACTGTAATTGCAATATAATTCCAGCTCCCAGCTGTATGACTCTCCAGGTCGCTTTATGTATGTCCAAAGAGATCTGAGAGAGAATGGAACCAGTAGTTCAACACAATTTTAGCTAAATAACTTAATTTGTAGCCGCTGGCTAATTCGGGGAAAAGCTCGGGAAGCCGGTTGAAAATAATACAAAAATGTTACAAGATTTCAAAAAGTAATAATAACTATTTAGTCAGTGTTATTTGTTAAAAAAGATGGATATTAATTGAATGAAATGGTGACATTTAAAGGTACATCATTGCTTAAACAATTAAAGGAGCAGTATTGAGTAAAATATCAAAAGATTCTTAATTTTAATGCACCTGACTGTAAGACTCAGCTAAGAAAAATATTCAGATTACAAGACGACTTGTAAAAATGAACCTTACAGAAAGTAATGAGTTATTTTTTTATTATTATTTCAGAATCCAGAAACCAGAAGCAGTGTACCCCCCATAGACATTCTGTGGATCACGGGTCGCCAGGGTGGGGATTACTACTACTCGTTTGGAGGTTGCCATAGATACGAGGCTTACAAGCGACTGAATGTGGAGACTATACCGTGCAAGCTTGTGCGGTCCACTGTAGACAATCTGAAGATATATCTGGGTGGATCTCTCCCTGACTTACTTTGAAATGAGCCTCCCTCTGTGAAAACAGGGTTGAATGCATGTGCGTAAAGTTTTGTCCCAGATTAACCTATGGAGACTAATCAGGGACAAAACTTTCCCCTTAAAGGGGATTTTCGCTAAAGATACATCCTTTAAATGAAAAATACCATAAAAGTGGAAAGTGTTGTCCCTGATTAGCCTGTGTGGACTTTCTAATCTGTGATGACACTGTACACACATGCATTAAGTCCCGTTTTTGCTCACATATTTTGACTAGTGGGACACCGCCATGTTTCTAAAAATCTTAATGTGCCTTATTTTAAAACAGACACAAAGTGGAAGGTTTGAACCTTCACGTTTTTTATCAATGCGTATGTTGGGAATCGCAATATCCATATTATCCTGTCAGGACTGTAACTTCATCGGTTACCATGCATTTTTTTAAGAACTTTCTTACCACTAATGCTCATAAAGTGGTGATGGTTACCATAGCACAAAATGTGTGCTCTAGTTCAAAATTCAAAGTCACACCTGGCTGTCAACTTTCTAATATTTGTTTATCATAATATAGCTTGTCCTGACTTTTTGATAATACATTGTACATGTATATGAATAAATGAAGTTTCATAATTTGTAAGGCGCATTTAATATATCTTGCCACAAGTAATCACTATGTTGAGACGGTGTTTTGTGGTTAATACCCGTCTCCCTAGATAAAATGCAGACTTAGGTAAAATATCAAAAGTGGGCAATGTAACAGTTTGTCTGTTATTTAACTGCACTTTTTATCAGGCAATTTTAATATAACCATAGATTATCACTGAGCTTTCAGTTCATGATAAACATAAGATGTCAAAGGTAACCCTTAAATGTCAAAGGTCACCCTTAGATGTTAAAGGTGAAATGTTGACAAAGCATAAGTACAGCTGTCATATTTTTCATTTGGGCTTCTGTGTGACTGTCAGAAACTTATGTCGTTGTTTCAATGAAGTTTAGCTGTCGCAATTATTATGCCCCCTTCTTAGAAGGAGAGGGGGTATTGTTTTTGGCCTGTCTGTCTGTCATTGTATGTGTGTGTCTGTCTGTCCCAAAACTTTAACATTGGTCATAACTTTTGCAACATTGAACATAGCAGCTTGATATTTGGCATGCATGTGTATCTCATGGAACTGCACATTTTGAGTGGTGAAAGGTCACGGTCATCCTTCAAGGTCAAAGGTCAAATATATGGGTCAAAATCGCTCAAAAGGGGGCATAGTGTTTGGCAAACACATCACTAGTTTTTTTTTAAATTAAATACTATGCTTATGTAAAACAACATTTATAAATTTGTGTGCAATACTTTGAAATGTCTAACTTCTGGTTTTTATAAGTATCTATACCAGGTATGTTTTTTTGGAGCTCATAACATTCCAGTGAGAACAGTTATTTGAATATAATGTTGTTTGTTAAATTAAATGTCAATTTACCTAGAGCATGACATTGGTATATCTTACATATAAATGTATTAAGTATAATATTAAGCAGGTTTACAAATTGGGATCAGATGTGTTTAAAATTGTTATTTTTATGCCCCCGAAGGTGGGCATATAGTGATCGCACTGTCTGTCCGTCCGTCTGTCTGTCCGTCTGAAATTTTGTCACACTTTGCGTTTAGGTTTCGAAAAATGTGGAAAGACACTTTGCGTTTTAGTTTACAAAAATGTGGAAAAAGGGGGCATAGGTCATCCTATGGTGACAAGCCTTGTTTTGTTTCTAACATGATTTATTGTTGTGTCTACAAGTTAATATGTTTTATCAAATGAATATGGTTTTAATTATGTTATATTGTGTTTAAAGAGGTGCTTGATGTTAAAATATTGTTGTTGGTTTTTCACATAAAAATATACATTGTGTTCTTGTTTTTATCATGTTGGTTTGCGTTGAAGAGTAAATATTATTGTATGTTTGATGTTTGAAGTATGCATTACTTCTATTTCAATCTTAATTATAAATACTATGTTACAGTTGTTGAACAGTTGAATCAATTATGTCAGTAAATAATCAGATTTTGTCATCTTTGTCAATTATTTGTGGAAAAATTAATGATTTAAACTTGATTTCATATTCAAACAAGCCATTGAGGAAAATTATACAGTTTATTTCTTCTTTTTTGCAATCAATTCCTATAAAAAAGTTTATTTTAAGTGAAACATATCCTTCTGAAAGAAAACATTTTAATGTGACATCAAAATGAAACATACCGCTATAACAGTACTATTTTTAATGTAGTGAAATTTTATAGTATTTCTCTGATGTTCTTCAGTTTTTCTATTTTTATCTTTATATTTTATAAATACAGTACAGCCATAAAACCAAGAGAGATCTATTGTGTAACAAAGTACCCTACTGAACTCTATGTTGATATTATTTTGTTGGAACAAGATATTCAAACTGTGTGGACAAACTTGGTACTTAATAATTATAAAGTTACCATAAAATTCTATTGGTGCTAGTGGTGTGTCAATTTTTATTCTTAAATGTGTGCTATTTAAATGGATGCCTTTTGAAAAATAAAATTAAGGTTACACGTTTTTTTAATCTATTACATACCCCAAACTTTTGAGCAAAATATTTGACTTTAAAACATCCTTAAAGTGAGTATGCACAATTTTTATATGTGTTAAATTGTAATATAACGATAAAAATATGTTACAATAACACAAAATAGGCAAGAAAAATTATACATTGAAGACGAATTTCATGAAATGCAGCAAAGACAAGTAAGCGCTGGTTAAAGCCGATGCAAACACTTTTACTCGTATTTGTTAGGAAACAAAATGTTGTCTTTGTGTCGTATGAACGAATCTGCACTAAAACTAAATTAAGATTCACATTGTACACGCATGATAAACATTCTGTCGAATTCAACTGTACAGACATTTTCGATTTCAGATTTAAATATCTGGCTTATTCAGCATTTTTCGACACATGTTCTTCTTAACTTTTATTTTAATTTATATTGAAATATTTGTATAATAAGTTTTTAACACATTTATATAAAGTCGTAAATATTTGACAAAATCATGCATAATTTCTTTGAAAGTGCGGTTATCAGACACTTTTTAAGGAACATTTCCTGCACTTTATTCACACCTTTCTTGAAATCTATACCATAATTTCACGGAGAAATGTTTTATTTCCATATCAGTTCCAGAAAAATATCATGAAAAATGTCTATTGGCTGTACATTTATTCAAGGAAGATATTCCAGTTTGCAGATAGTAATTAATTTTGGAATAGATACAAACATATTTTAAGACAAAAAAGTCCAATCCCTGTTAATCATATCAAGGCTTCAAGAAAATCTTGGAATATTGTCAGAGATAAATTGTCATCAAATAATCTAAATATTTCAAGGATTTGAGTATTTTCATTATTTGAAAAATAAAAAAAGACTGGAATAATAAAACATGATGAATAAAAAACGTGTCAGGCAAAAATACTTAAAAAAGGAACCAGTAAATATTTATTCATATTTAATATGACAAAACAAAAATCCAAAACATAGACAAGTGATATAAATTAAATGCAAACATAAGTTGCACAATATCGAAGTAAGTCACTAGGAATCACAGACATTAATACGTCTTTTTATTTATATGTATCACAATTTATTTTGGGTTAAATGTATATATATTAATATATTTGCCACAATATAATAGAATGTACAGACTGAAAATATCCCCAACATGCTTGCATATTAATGGATCAATGTAAACAAAAATGGCCTAAATCACAATTGTTGATAATAAAAATTATAAACATAAGGAATATTAATGTGGCATAGAGGTGACATACACTCCTATTTTTTTTTTAAATGCAATCCTCTTACTATCTCATTCCCACGCAATACTATCTCGAGGGAACGACTTACTAACTCATCTAAATGAGTTAGAAAAAAAGGAATGCAAAACTAAATAAAATGAGTGCAATAAAAAAAAAGAGCAGTGCAGTAAATCAAGGAGGGGTGCATAAAACAAAAGAGGAGAGAATTTTAGCTATCTCGAGGGAACAAGTTAGTCAGCCAATCAAATTGTGTGCAACATGTGCAAATATTCTATACGCATATATATAGCTGGAGTGGTATTATTTAACACCGGATGCATGTGAGTTTGGTTGGTGGTCACCATGCCGGACAGGTAGGGTTATCTCTGTGCACTCCAGTTTCCCCTTACAGCATAAACCACACCAAAATTAAAAATATCTTTCACTAAAAAACAAATAGCTGGAAATTGCAGCTATAATTCAAAATTCGTCTCTTTCGTGTGTCAAATAGTTGATTAGGCAGGAGTGGGAAAATACCTAACGATTAACTGGTTTCTGTCGGCCATGATAATCATGGGTTAAAGTTAAATTTATATAAAAACCAATTTGACTGGTTGACTAACTCGTGGGAACAAGTTAGCTAAGTCATTCCCTTGAGATAGCTGAAATTCTCTCCTCTTTTGTTTGTTGAATGACACCTCTATGCCACCGAAGAATATAGTTATAATGTTAAATGTTCTGAGATTCAAATCAAAATAAATGTACATAGTTTGCTTATTACCTGATGTTTGTGAATGTTCATGATTACATTTTGAAGCCAAAATATTGAGAAGCATTCAAGCTTGTGATTTCTAAACTTTGCTTTTACCCCTTGTGTAAAAGTCACTTTCTTCAGGTGTGAGTATACACGTTATGACTGAAATCGTGTTAAAAACGGCAAATAAACAAACGTGTTCTAGCATAAAATGATGACATACACAAAAATAGAATAAGAGAAGAAAACACTATATAATATGATGTAAAAATCATATATAAGTATTTAAGTACATTCAGTTAGAATGACAACACAGTGAAACTCTTTAACAACAAACAAGAGGCCCATAAGGGCCTGAATCGCTCTACTGGCTGGAATGTCAATGGAATGGAAAGTCATCATGCAAGGGAATACTGAAAACACAAATCCTTTCATCCTTGCCAAATGAATTATCAGATGGCTTATATTTTATTTAATTTTAAATTTATAATTGCAACCAATTAAACAACCTACTTAAATGCCTCGGACCAATACAAATTCAAGGGGCGATAATTCTGGACTTTTTACTCTGATGTAACCCATTTTCAATAGGGTTTGAGTCCTTATTAATATAAAGACACTGAACAAGTTTGAAAAGAATCGGATGAAAACTGTGGAGTTTATCGCGCAAAGAAGAAAAAGTCTAACGCACGCACGGACGGACGGACGGTCTAATGTAACCCATTTTCAATAGGGTTCGAGTCCTCATGAATATAAAGACACTGTACAAGTTTTAAAAGAATCGGATAAAAACTGTGGAGTTTATGGCGTAAACAAGAAAAAGTCTACACACGCACGGACGGACGGTCTAATGTAACCCATTTTCAATAGGGTTCGAGTCCTCATTAATATAAAGACACTGAACAAGTTTAAAAAGAATCGGATGAAAACTGTGGAGTTTATCGCGTAAACAAACAAAAGTCTAACGGACGCACACACGGACGGACGGACGGACGGTCTGATGTAACCCATTTTCAATAGGGTTCGAGTCCTCATTAATATAAAGACACTGAACAAGTTTGAAAAGAATCGGATGAAAACTGTGGAGTTTATCGCGTAAACAACAAAAAGTCTAACTCACGCACGGACGGACGGACGGACGGACTGATGTAACCCATTTTCAATAGGGTTTGAGTCCTCATGAATATAAAGACACTGAACAAGTTTGAAAAGAATCGGATGAAAACTGTGGAGTTTATCGCGTAAACAAGAAAAAGTCTAACGCACGGACAGACGCACGCACGGACGGCAGACGGACGGTCTGATGTAACCCATTTTCAATAGGGTTCGAGTCCTCATGAATATAAAGCCACTGAACAAGTTTGAAAAGAATCGGATGAAAACTGTGGACTTTATCGCGTAAACAAGAAAAAGTCTAACGGACACACACACGGACGGACGGACGGACGACGGAAACCACACCATGACATAAGCTCTTCCGACCTTCGGCCAGTAGAGCTAAAAACAACAAAAGAGCGTTTAAACATAAATTTGAATGTATTGTTGGTTTAAATGTTATGAATGATCTAGAATTGAGATTTTGGTACCAGTTTGGACTGGTTAGGCAAGAACTGAAGCTGGTGGATTCCTTCGTTAAAACTGGACACACATATACTGAAATAAACAGGATACATTCACATAGTGAGACCGAATCAAGTGAATAAAATATTGTATAATGAATAATTATTTATTATTGCTTAAAATAAGTAAACAAATAATAATAAGGGGTTCTTTTGCTTAAAAATTGCCACACATACATATATCAAAGTGACACATGTGTTCATTGGACAATTTATGGGAGTCTAGGTAATATCATTATCTGGCCATTTGTTTTTGGCAATTCAATAAGTATTACAGTTTGTACTAAAGACATGAGAATGGCCCATAAAAGTAACCTGACAGTTAAGAATTTAAAAATGAAGAAAGTCTAAATTTAAAATAAATAATATTGGATATATATATGTACTGCCTTAAGTAAATTTGCTTCATTGCATTCTTAGCTGTAATCTACTGACCATACAATTTCATCACCATTTGTTCGGAACTACTGTTAATTCACCCCTATTAAATCTGATTTAAGTGAATATTTTACATCCACGTGAAAAATCATGCAGATCACTGATACAAGTTACCCACTAAAATCATGAAGGGCTAAAGTCAGTAATCTATGTTACACACTACTATTACCTGTTATCCTCGTAGGCTATAAGGGACGTGAGTGGGCCTGAACAGCTGATAGTATGAGTTGCTACACACTCTGAAACACACAAATACACCAAAATAACACTTTCTGCCTAAACTGAATATACGCTAAGCAGAGACTTCCTTTACCCCAAAATACCATAAAAGCAGAAAGTGTCGTCCCAGATTAGCCTGTGTGGAGTGCACAGGCTAATCTGGGACAGCACTTTACGCCCATGCATAAATCCCTGTTTTTACAGAGCGATTCTCGTACAACAATTAAACTAGGCAAAAGTTACAAAAAACCATGGATTAAAAATAAAAGTGGCTATTTAAACCATGAAAATAGGTTTTCAACATTTTACCAATTAACTGCATGTGCAATCGCAAAGCTATGTCTTTGTGTACGCTTCAGACAACAAATTTCAGTACAATATCTACATCTGAATTTTGGCTACAGAGCAGCAATATTTTCTTCTATTTTAATTAACAGTAACCTTGATCTTACTGGGAAATATGCAAGCCCGAGCTACTTGCAGGGCTTCATGCAGGATTGCTATATACAAAGAGTTATTGACTCTACCTGCTATTGAGCTCAAGTTCCCTATAGATGGACACAGATCGCCCCGCCTTTATGGTTTTTTTTGTTAGAGAATTTCGAGTTACTCAATTAGATAAGGTATCCATGTGCTAAAATTTAACACCAAACTCTTTACCCATAAATGTCTTAACTACCTCAATGGGTTCGATCCCCATTATGGGAGCATTCTTTAGATCTCCCCAAAGATATAAAGTACTGGTCCTACCCAGAAAATTGACTGGAGAGCGTTTCAATAAGCCATAGGCTTTCAACGCAATCAAGCTAAAATAAATAGATTTATCTAAATTTCAAAAGAATTCCAAATTTTTAGTATTGACCAACCTAGACGACCTGGAGTGGGGAACCAAAAAGGAGCAGGAATCAGCATCCAGCTATATTATAGATGGACACAGATTGCTCTGCCTTTATGTTTGTCGAAGATTTTTAGTCCAAGAATTTGCGTTAATCAATCAGATAAAGTATCCATGTGCGTATATTTAACACCAAACTCTAAACCCATCAATGCCGCTGAATTGGTCGTTGTCGACTCGGGAACTTCTTAAAAGTACTCTGATTACTCTAAGGTATACTTCAATGTACCCCGGGTATGGATAATATGCTAAAAAGCACCCAGCCAGAATAGTGTACTTTTTAGTATATTTTCCGTACCCTGCGTTCTTGAGCTGACAATGACCATTAGAGAATAAATGCCTAACCTACCTCTTGAATTCTGGTCCCAGACTCTGACACTGCAGTCTCGAGATGATGTGGCGACCAGTGAGCGCCCGCTGAATGGAAGGAATATACAGGCCTCAACAGCCTCTGTGTGCCCATGGAACTCATGCATGATCTTCAATGCACGTAGGTCCCACAACTGAAGGCAAAAAGTATATAATTCATTTTTTATATATTTAGTTTAAACCTATTTATTTTAGCTTGATTCCATCGAAAGCCTTATGCTTATTGAAACGCTCTCAAGTCCGTTTCCTGGATAGAACCAGTATTTGGCATCTTTGGGGAGAACTAAGAAACACTCCTGCAGTGGGGACCTCCCAGTTGCTAGGTGGACACCATATCCAAAATGCCATGGCGACCATAAACTGTTAACTGTAGTTCAACAGGGAACCTGCAACATTGTCATATCCAAAAATTGTTTTCGGACACTTGCACAAATTAATCATTCAGTGTGCAAATATTAACAGTCACCAAACATTCGTCTTTAAACCAGACATCAGCAAAATTGTCAACATTAATAACAGGAAATAAATAATGGAAAGTATGTAACAAGCATATGATATTGAGTCCAATAAGATTTTCTCAAATGTGACAATTGCCCCTGAATGATTAGTTTGTACTAGATATAAGAGATAGTGCAATCTACCATTATTCTTAAGTTGCTAAAGTGTACTAGATATGGTGTTAACCTAATAGATCTGTAGGTCACTGGTTTGATCGCCTCTTTGTGGGAGCTTTCTTTAGATCTCCCCAAAAGACACCAAGTACTGGTTCTACCCAGGAACAGACTCAATAGCGTTTCAATAAGCCTTAGGCTTTCTATGCAATCATTACTTTAAAGAAAGGTTTAAACTACCAATTATTATGTGACCTTGACATTTACGATACCCCCTCTATATGGAATATACTGCATTTCAATTAGGATTAGATAATCCACACAATCTTCTTTGAATATCCCAATGAACCCACTATATATGCGTTTGAAAAAATGAAACCGAAACTGAAATGGAATACAACACCCACGGTAGTAGTCTATTTTACCCATAGAGTGCTGACATTATGGCTAATATATTTTTTTTTTATTCTATCTGTGCTTAAATTGTAAAAATTGAACAATATTTTACTGCATCTCATATGCATATGAACTGCATACAAAATAAGGCATAATTTATTCATCAGTTCACACACCGCTTTAATTCTTAATGAAAAAGCCGATGTTTTTTTTAGTCAAATTTGGGGCCAAAGTTCAGCCCCATTCCCAATCTCAAAAAGTATAAGTTTTTCCAAAATAACTGCCTAAAATTCTCAATTGAAGGTTTCCAAAAAATAAATGATTTTAACATTTTTTTTTTATTTTTTTTTAAATCTCAACTTTTAGTTCATCTCCATATCCATCTTTATTACTTGAACCTTAGTAAAGATAATATTGAAAACACATGAAAAATCTCAATTTTAAAGTATTTTTTAGCAACAAGACAACAACACCAATTTCCCAATTTAAGTCAAATTGATGCCATTTTTCGCAATACAAAGGGCCCTTGTCCCATTCCCAAATGGTGAAAAAAAAACACTGAGGGGTGTATTCTTACCGTTGCTTCACATCCGTTTCCCCCAAACCCATTGCTGCAAGTGAGAGCGTAGTGCCCATCTGGTGACACATCGCAGCACATCTGGATGTACTGCTTCCGTGGGAAGTTGTGGCTCACTGACATGGTGCGTATGTCAAACAACCTAAAATTGGACATGATTATGGTGAAAACAGGCCCAGCAAAACCTCATGTTACATATCAGACACATTTTTTTATTTAGTCAGGCATTTGGTCAGAACTATATGATTGATCTAACATGCTTCATTATATTTTTAAGCAAGATTACAAAATTCTCATTAATAATTTGAATTCATGTTAGCCTTATATATATATTAATAGCATTTTATTATCAGATTTATATAGAAGTTATGGTTTTATAAGAGGCTTAGGGTTATATAATTATAGGAGGTATAACTTTCTATGTTGGATATATATTATTCTACAAACATTTTATATTGGAGAAACATATGTGTTTTATTAAAAATTTATAATTAATTTAGAATAAATTTTTGTAATTGCCTACCCTTTTTTTAAGATTTCAATATTAACATTGATACAATATACAGGTTTATAGACGTTATGAACATTTATGTGCATATGACAGCATAAAAAGTGTAACATTCCTCTTACCAGGAATAAATCATGGTTCGGTTTTTAAAATACAGTTGTACCTCATTTTCTTTTATTTGTTTTACAATTAGCAATTAAAAAAACTGAGCAAGATTTATACATTTGCTTTTGTTATCCAAACAAAACAAAAAGATCAGAAAACAAGAGCACCGCATAGCGGGTGCCAACGCTCAGCTGTGGGTGCTTGGATTTTGTTTTTTTNATAAATATATACATTACGTTGCCTCACCTTACTTCTTTATCTTCTCCCGTCTGCACCAACAGATGGCTGTCCGGTACAAACTTCACATCTGTGACCTACAAGGAATTCCACGTGCTTACTATGGACACAGTCGGTTTAAGGTGGCCATGGATATGTCACATACCAACTTACTAGATTTCTGGATATTGTAAATAAAAACTAACTAGATTGTTGGATAATGTAAATCACAACTTACTAGATTTCTGTTTATTTAACATACTTACTCACTTAATTTTGGATATTACAGATCCCTACTTCCTACTCCTTAAATATAATTGAAATCACAACTCACTAGATTTTTGGATATTGTAAATCACATTCACTAGATTTTAGGATATTGTAAATAACAACTCACTAGATTTCTTGATATCCTGTTTTCACGGAAGCACTCTCCCGTTTCTACATCCCACAATTTCAGAGTGTTGTCACGTGAACCACTGCACAACAAACTGTTGTCTGTGAAAGACGCAAATCTATGACTGATATAAAGACTAATAATGTACAATGAATTATCCGGGCTTTTTCAGCTTTTCTCTATGTTCAAGACACAAATTTCAAACAATATTCTGGATCACAATCAAAATCATATTAATGAAGGTTTTTTTGTTTATGATTGGATAATTTTCAACCTTACAGGAAGCATGGTTGCCCATCGACATACAAAGACATACAATGTGACAGATTTGTTTTTGTTTTTTTAGCTCCATTTTTCCCTGTTTTTTTGTTTAAGTATTTCAGTCATATCATCGCAGTCAGTTTACCAACTCACACTTTCATTAGTTAGGAAGTAATGTGGCTGGGCCAGGGATAAAACCTGCGGTTCATGGATTTGTAAGTCCACCACTCTACCAACTGAGCTAGCCAGCCTGCTTAAAATGTCAGAAAATAATCTTTGCAGAACTAATGGACAAAAAACATAGATCGCTTTAACCTTTTACTTTTTTATCTTAAATGGTTATTTGTCCAAATGTTTTAAGAAAATTTATAAAATTAAGCAACCATTTTATATACCACTGCATATCATGTGCTGTTTTTTTAAATGCTTTCTAAATTGATCTTAAAGCCATTTAAGAGTAAATTCTATCAATGTTCACTTTCTAAATTTATGCTATGGGACAAAAGTGTTTTTCCCAGACCCTTTTTGTGTGGCGCTGCACCACACCACTGTTCTGAAGCGCCACTGTGCCCTCTTTGAAGGCAAAAGCCGCCACGCGCCCTTATTGATATTGCAATTTCCTCTTGACCAAACTAAACCGTAGAGTATGCCCCAAAGACAGTGAAGATCCGCCCGGTTGTGTATTAGTCATGCTTGAATAACCCTGTGTCAATATCAATCGATAATTTCAGTGGTTGTGTGGCTTTGTTATTTTTATTGGTCCATATTGTGTACTCTTTTACGATAAAATCGTGGACGGTTACTTAGAGGAGACTAATGGTGGCAACCGGGTGTAATCCTTGTGGTAATTGTGAATTTCATGCATAATACAGAAATTTCAAAACATTTTTTTCTACAAGTAGATCTTTTTAACAGATTATCAATTGATTCATTAAAAACAACTGTAAATGTTTTGTTGAAATTCTAAAAAGAGCATAATTACGAATCATTTTGCCATTTCTTGCATAAACTGTGCGTTAAAATGCCCTTTTTGGATTTCCTGCGCCATGCCCCTATGCTCTCATGGGAAAATCACTAGGACAACCCTGACACTACGGACACTTGATTTAACCACCCTTGCACTGAATCATTAACCATTTATTGGTCAATTGAATCCTAGATTGCTAAGTACCTCACTGTTTTTATTCACCATTTTTGGAATGGGGTCGGGGCCCTTTTTATTTGGAAACAAGTGATGTGTTTGTGAAACACTATGTCCCCTTTTGAGCGATTTTGACCCATATATTTGACCTTTGACCTTGAATGATGACCTTGACCTTTCACCACTCAAAATGTGCAGCTCCATGAGATACACATGCACGCCAAACATCAAGTTGCTATCTTCAATATTGCAAAAGCTATTGCAAAATGTTAAAGTTTGTGCAAACCAACAAACAGGGCAAAAACAATATGTCCCCCAGTATAGACTGGGGGACATAAAAATGTGTCCTTTTGACTCAAATTGGGAAATTTGTGTATTTTGTTTTAAGCTTACAAATACTTAAAAATTGAGTACCCGGTATGAGAGTTTTCAATATTATATTTACTAAGATTCAACCCATACAGCTGCATAGGGGAAATAATTAAACATTAAATTTATTATAACCAAAATCCTTTGGAAACCTTCAATTGGAAATTTTAGGTAGCAATTCGGGAAAATACATACTTTTTGACATAGGGAATGGGGCCAAATAACGGCCCGAAATTTGACAAAAAAAAACAACAACACTGTGCCAACATATCAAATCCTCACCTTTATTGATATGTATGGACATCACGACCAGGTCATGCCCACTGTATTCCCGCATGGGATTAGCGTTGCCCCGTTTCCATAGTTTAACAGTCTGGTCCCTCGAGGCACTGAACACCCCCTGGCAGTTAATCCCGTAGCACACCTGCCAAGACAGAATGGTTCTGGTCTCTGCATTTACTTACATGTACATAGCAATAATAGATAGTTTAAAATTATTACCATAGCAACAAAAAAAAGAATAAAACAGTTTAGTAGTTAAGTAGCAAATTCTAAATGCTATCACTACACCACACAGACTTTTAAGATAATTTGCGTTTGTTTCAACATGTAAGTAATATGAGTTTTTTTCTTCAAAATAACCGCCAAAAAGAGAATTGTATACTAAGGGCTTGATTGGGCCATAAAACAAAAATAAGGTCAGCTTTTTAGGAACCACAGTCCACAAAAGGAATTTTATTATTAAATTATTTTATTTGAGGAAATTTGCCACTGTGGGAGAATTCTTTTCAGGGGGGGG
>VMBQ01003766.1:0-23916 GCA_007657795.1 Dreissena rostriformis | reverse complement strand
GTGGGTATGGCCTATGTGGGCGGGGCGCCCCATGGTTGGGAATGGGGCCATGCATGGTTGAGATTGACCGTATTGTCATAAGAGAGGTCCAGTATCAATTTGAAGTGAATCGGTGTAGAAATGAAGAAGTTAATGTAAAATAACCTAAAAAAATGAGTGAAAATCTCTGACCCGGCCCCACCCCAACCCCCATAACTTTTGACCCAGGGGTCAGATCAAAATTCCAAATAGTTCAGGGTCGCACATATGCTCATAGCTACCATGTGTGTAAGTTTCAAGGTTCTAGTGCTAATAGTGTAGGAGATATTGGCCAGGATGGACGGACGGACAGACATACGGACGGCGAGATAACCACAATATCCCCACCTTTTTTTCAAAAAGCGTGGGGATAATTACAGTATTATCAAAGAAAGAAATTTTGCATTGCAGCAATATACTTTTAAAATTGTATACACAGACATTCTTTTAAAATCATTAGCTGTGTATAAATGTGTATATTTTTCCAAAATACTGTGACGTGTCTATAATTACCAACTGTATGTTAAAAAAAATTGTTTGTTGTTGTTTAATCAAAGCATTCAGTTCATCTCCCTATTCAACTCTTTGAGTGCACCTTAGAAAATAAAATGTCACAAACACTTTGGCGTGACAATATTCAGCGCTGACAAACATGTCAATGGAAATGCCCTACATGCAATATCTTTCAGCTGCGAGGTCAGGGCTGAATATTTCAGTGCCAAAAACAGACATTTTCAATTACAATTTAACACATGACATGCAAGATTTGCATATACCTTTTTTATCAAAGAAATAAAAAGACAAACTTTGTAAATTTCACTATGCTAGCCAAATGTTTACACCAAATATTAAACCGCTGACCTTTGCAGATTAAGAGATTTTAAAGGTTATTTTCTATATCAGTCTATAAAATGCAGATAATCCCTGGGGCGATGACAGTATTGAACATAATTTCACGAATTGCACAGGTGAGCAAAGAAAGCAAATAATAAATGAGAACATGTGTCATGATGTGATTCGTTTTTGTGTATCTTTTTTTTCCAGCAATTCAATTCAATACTTTTTCATGTGTTTGTTTCACAATATTTCTAATCACATACTGATAATTTGATGATTTTCGTTTGCTGAAAAGTTTCCCCATTGCACTTAAATCAATAAGGGAGTTTTCCCGTTAGATGACTAATAAACATGCAGGTTCTGCTTCTGTTGACAATGTAAACTAAAAAACGGTGTTCTGTGAAAAACATTTGCGTGAAAATAGGTAATGCAAGCGGCTACACACAACCATAAAACGGAGAAAGTACAATTACCGCTCTTGATCAGAAGACGATTTATTGCAAACGATTTATTGAATAAATCTTGCGGAGGGCTCCGGAGGCAGTCGATGTATCACGATTTGACCAAAGCGTTATATCTGTTATATAAGAATAAGTAACAGTCGTAAAGGCCGTTCAATACGCTAGCTAATTATTCTAAACTTTTCAAGACGAATTGACTGGATGTATAGTAATTTTGGAGCCTGGTACCTGGCCAACAGGGAAGTGCCAATCCCTATGACTGTATCGATCTCGTTTTGTCCAGTCCTGGGACCTACATCTCTCATCTCATCTTCGCCTGTGGTCCCGTCTGGGACATAGGCCGCCAACCAGCTTCCTACAGGCGTCTCGGTTCTGGGCGAGTCTCTCCAGCTGCCCCCATGTTTTGCCCATCTATTTTGCATTAACATCAAGGTCACGGCGCCAGGTGTTTCTAGGCCGCCCTCTCTTCCTTTTCCCTTGGGGTTTCCAGACGAGAGATTATATGGTCGTATTGTATGCAGGCTTGCGAAGGATGTGGCCTATCCACCGCCACTGATGGATGTCTTCTTCAACTGGCTGCTGCTTTGTTCTTCTCCATAATTCTTGGTTGGAGATCTTGTCTGGCCAACAGAACTCGAAGATCTTCCTGAGGCAGGCGTTGATGAAGACCTGTATTTTGACTATTTTCTTAATGATTTTCACAGTGGTTCTCCAGGTCTCTGCTCAAAAGAGGAGTATTGGCTTCACGATGGGTATTGAAACTCCTAGTATTGGTGGTGATGCCGATTGCGCTGGATCCCCAGATGTTCTGCAGCTGACGGAAGGCTGCTCGTGCTTTTCCGATGCGGGTTCTGACATCTGCATCCGTTCCTCCATGGTTGTCCAGGATGCTGCCGAAATAGGTGAAGCTGTCCACCTCCTCCAGCGCCTCGCCTTGGACTGTGATAGGTGTGTTGTTGGATGCGTTGGTCTTTAACACCTTTCTCTTCCATCTGTTGATGGTGAGGCCCAGTCTAGCTGAGTTGTCCGCTACCATGTTTGTCTTTTCCTGAATCTGTTGGTGGGTGTGGGAGAGTAGAGTCAGATATCATTGGCAAAGTCGAAGTCTTCCAACTGTTTCCAGAGTGTCCACGGGATCCCACTTCTAAGGCGTTGGTGAGCTGTCTGCCATGAACGATTCTGCAGGCCATCCATTCATAAGACTTCCTGATGATGTTAATGATCTTTCCTGGCACTCCGTTGTGATGAAGTTGGCGTACAGGGGCGAATTCCACTACAGGGATTGTTCCAAAATGATGCACAGGGTTGCTTTCTGATCTGTACACGATCTCTCCTTTCGAAAGCCGGCTTGTTGGTCACGGTGATGCGGGTCAACCGCGTCTTTCATTGGGTTCAGCAGGATGCGATTAAACACATTTCCTGTGATAGACAACAGCGTGATTCCTAAACCTCATTTCCAATCTTTTGGAATTTCTGCTTCTTCCCATATATTGCTGAAGAGCGGGTAGAGTAGCTCCACACTGGTCTCGACGTCAGCCTTAAGCGCTTATGCCGGTATGCTGTCAGGTCCTGCAGACTTGCCGTTATGTAATTGATTGATGACGCTGCTTATCTCTTCCTTCGTGGGAGCGCAGCATTTAATTGGCAGATCACTTGTGGCTGGCGGAATCTCCGGTGGTTCGCAGGAGCTGGCCTGTTGAGAAGTTCCTGGAAGTGCCCAGTCCACCTCTTCTTTTGCCCTTCGTCATCTGTTATTACTCCTCCATAATTGTCCCTTCCTGGCCTCTCTGGCTTGGCAAACTTTCCTGCTAATCGCTTGGGGATGGAGTTCAAATCCTTGGTTCTGTTCTGATAGGCTGCCTCTCCCTCCTCTGTTGCAAGCGTTTCTTTGTAGTTCCGCTTGTCTGCTCTAATACTACGCTTGACACTCCTATTTGCGTCGGTGTATTCTTCCTGTGCTTTCACTTTTGCGGCTGGTGTTCTGCGTAGTTGACACTTGCCTTCTTTTCTCGTCTTTCTTCAACTTTCTGAAGCGTCTCTGCTTATATCCACTCCTTGTGGGTGAACGACCTAAAGCCCAATACTTCTTGGCATGTTGAGGTCACTGCTACTTTCACCTTCTGCCACTCAGCGTAGCAGTGTTGTAACGTTGGCGTTGGCTGGGACCCCTGTTAAACCCTTCTTTAGCTTCAGTCTCAATCGGGCGACAAGGAGATGATGGTCCGAAGCCACGTCTGCTCCTCGCTTGACACGTACATCCTGAAGAAGGCGACGAAACTTCCTTACGATGCACAGGTGGTCGATTTGGTTCTCCGTTGACAGGTCTGGTGACACCCAAGCTGCCTTTTGTATCCTTCTGTGATGGAAAACACTTCCTCCGATGACCAGGTTACCTGTGGTGACAGATCGGTGAATATGTCCCGTTCTCGTTCATCTCGCCTTATCCTTGCTTTCCCATGATCTCCTCATATCCTCGGTTGTCACTGCCGATCTTGGCGTTAAAGTCACCCATAAGATGGAGTTTCTCTTTGGTCTGTCTTGTATGATGGTTGACATTCTGTTGTAAAAGTTGTCCTTCTCGTCCTCTTCATTGTCGTTCGTCGGGGCGTAGCACTGGATCATGTCCACGTTGATCCTCTTCTTCTCTGTAAGGAAAGATGCCGTCATGATGCGTGGTCCGTGCGCCTCCCACCCGATGAGCGCTCTCTGTGCCGACTTGGAAAGCATCATGGCTACTCCCTGGGTGTGTGCTGCATCATCCTGCTCATGCCCCGGGAACAACAGTAACTCACCGGAAATCAGTCGCTTCTGCCCAGAGCCAGTCCATCTTGATTCACTGATTCCTATGATGGTGAGGTTAAACTTCAGTATCTCTGCGGTCACTTGTCTTCCCGGTATCGTACATGGTTCGGACATTCCTTGTACCGATGGTGGTTGTGGTTCTGGTGGAGCTGATGGTCTTCGGCCTGATGGCTTCCATTTGACACTGGCTTTCATCCTCGGGCGTCATACGTACTCCAGCTGGAGGTCCACCTTCTCCCAGGTCCGTGATGTCTGTTGTTTTTCTGTTTGGATTTCCGGAAGAAATAAAGTTTCAACAGGGTAGGGTAGCTAGCCCTACGCACAACTCTCCTCAATTTTCAGCGCGGGCTTTGGACCGTCCTTAGCGAGACCTACCATCAATACAATCGTGAAGCCAATACTCCTCTATGGAGCAGAGACCTGGAGAACCACTGTGACCATCATAAAGAAAATACAGGTCTTCCTCAACACCTGCCTCAGGAAGATCATTGAGCTTTGCTGACCAGGCACGATCTCCAACGAAGAATTATGGAAAAGAACAAAGCAGCAGCCTGTTGAAGAAGACATCTTTCAGAGACGTTGGCTGTGGATAGGCCACATCCTTCGCAAGCCTGCATCCAAAACGACAATGTAATCTCTCACCGGAACCCCCAAGGGAAAAGGAAGAGAGGGCGGCCTAGAAACACCTGGCGCCGTGACCTTGATACAGATGCTAAACAGATGGGCAAAACATGGGGGCAGCTGGAGAGACTTGCCCAGAACCGAGACGCCTGGAGGAAGCTGGTTGGCGGCCTATGTCCCAGACGGGACCACATGCGAAGATGAGATGAGAGATGTAGGTCCCAGGACTGTACAAGACGAGATAGATACACTCATAAGGATTGTCACTGCCCTGTTGGCCAGATGCCAGGCTCCAAAATTACTATCCATCCAGTCGATTTCTCTTGAAAAGATAAGAATGATTAGCTACCGTATTGAATGACCTTTATGGCTGTTACTTATTCATATACATGTATAACAGATATAAGGCGTTGGTCAAATGTGACATCCCAATCTTGATATATTGACCTATCTTGGGTCACTTCTTCTCCCAGATCCTTTGGCATAGTGCCGTCATTTCTGCAGTCGTTGCCTATCCTCTGTGCTTAATCAGCTCGGAAGGGACGTTGTCCAATCCCGGAGATTTTCCTGCCTTAAGACAACGCACTGCCTCCTCCAACTCTGCCTTAAGTATGGACGGACTTTCTCGTCCGCTTCTGGTCTCGGATCGTTCTGAAGGAGACTGGAGTCTGGTTGAAGCGGGAAGTTGTAGAGGTCACTGCAGTATTCAGGCCGCCTGTTTAGGACTTCGGCACTCTAGGTTAGGAGGTTCCCGTCAGCGTCTGATATAACACCGGCCTTGGGCTGACTGGGCTTTGTGAGGGTCTGAGTGTGCTGTAGGCCTTCTTACTGCTGCCTGCGGTCATCGATGATGGTACATTGTTCCTCAATCCATTCCTCCTTGTCCTCTTTCATCTTCTTCCTTACCTCCCTGTTCGCTTTCTGGTAATTTGCCCTAGAGTCCAGGCTGGTGTACTGCTCTTGCCTCAGCTCTCTTCTTTTGTCACATAGGTCCATGATTTCGGTCGTCACCAATGGCTTGTTTTTCCTTCTCTCTTTTCTTAGCACTTTTTCGGCCAAGGAGAGACATCCTTTACAAAACAATATTTCTTTTAAATTCATCTCCTTCCATTGTGAACTTATTATAAAAATATACTATATCTTCAAAAAGAAATAAATATGTTTACAACACAACATATGGTTACGGGATGGGTTTCAATATTGTCATGTTACATGTATAATCGGTTTGTAATATAAAATCCGAAGTTGACGACGAATTCTCATTCATGTTTGAACTTTGATTGCTATTTGTATACATGTGAAGATGCATGTTTGATTTTCAATAAAAGATATTATTTTTAATTGTATTTAAATATTGAAACTTCGCTTCAAATGAAAGGCCGATGTCCTGCATGCATGTAAGCCAGCTATAAATACAAATATGTGGGAAACGATTATATATGAACGAATGGGCATTTTCGGTTTATTTATGCTAGTGTATGAATTCAAGTACTCCATATTAAAAGACGTACATTTAACAATTATATTGGCACCTCACTCGCCATTGGCGCCGCGAGATTTTTTGTCAGCCTCTTGACTGCAACGAAAATGAACAGACGATAATTTGTATTATATACCCCCGTACGTATGCTCATTAAATATTCAATAGAAAGAGTCAACTCCCCTTCCGCGGCGCGGAACGACGTGGCCCAGTGAATGGTCAGTGTCCAGCTTCCGGCTACAAGTGGACAGAGAAGTGGAAAGCATGGACACGTGAACGTGATGCGCACAAAAGACTTCTGGCAGCTTGCTTCGGGTCCGTAGTCCTAATTGTATGAATCTAGTCTTGATTGTTAGGATATATCACACAATGCAACGCTTTGGTAGGGGAAAGTGTGCCTTTTTGTTTAAGAAGTGTGACACAGTTGTATCAGCATAACATTTATGTCGTCTACAAGGATTGATTAAACATGAATTATTGTGTATATTCCCTGAACTGAAGTTAAAACAAAGCAAAAACGAAGAAAAACAGGATATTAATTGTTTTATTTTCTTTCGTAAGCGGACCAAAAACAATTGCGGTCTTTTCTTGTTTTTAACGGACCTAAATGACATCGTTGAAATTCTTTAGTAAATTAGCGGTTCAAATTAAATTAATTCATTGTGTTTACTTACAAAAATGCAAGAGTAACACATTGCAATCTGTGTTGCATAGGCATATGTAAATACCCTTTAAAAACGTTAACAAAATATTTGTACTGCTCAGCCGAAGAAAGACGTTATATATGTTCTAAGTTGCAAACTGAATCATAACAAACACATTTGTGTCGCGTTCTGAGAAAACTGGACAAAATGTATGTGCGTAAAGTGTCATCCCAGATTAGCCTGTGCAGTCCGCACAGGCTTATCAGGGAAGACACTTTCCGCCCAAATAGGATTTTTGCTAAGAAGAGACTTTATTTAAACGAAAAATGTCATCAAAAGCGGAAAGTTTTGTCCATGATTAGCCTGTGCGGACTGCACATGCTAATCTGGGAGGACACTGTACGCACATGCATTATGCCCACTTTTCTCAGAACACGACACATTTAACCTTTAATTATTTGCAAAATTTATAAATATATTATAAATGATTGAGCTGTATTTTACCATCATGCTCATGCTTTCATAAAAGCTGTTTTGAGTTTTGAGTCAGACTCACTCCTGAGTTTGAGGAGGACTATGTGCATATGTGTCGTGTTCTGAGAAAAATGGGCAAATGCTTGTGCGTAAATTGTCATCCCAGATTAGCCTGTGCAGTCCGCACAGGCTAATCAGGGACGACAATTTCCGCTTTTATGGAATTTTTCGTTTAAATGATGTCTCTTCTTAGCAAAAATCCAGTTTAGGCGGAAAGTGTCGTCCCGGATTAGCCTGGACTGCACAGGCTAATCTGGGATGACACGTTACGCACAAGCATTTTCCCAGTTTTCTCAGAACACGACACATATTCTTATAACTTAGATGTGTTATTGTTCGTGAGCTGAAC
The DNA here is from genome assembly GCA_007657795.1 of Dreissena rostriformis. Taxonomy (NCBI): domain Eukaryota; kingdom Metazoa; phylum Mollusca; class Bivalvia; order Myida; family Dreissenidae; genus Dreissena; species Dreissena rostriformis. The sequence goes on along the minus strand of VMBQ01003766.1, from coordinate 16,170 downwards.
CACATTCTCAATACTCAGCTGAGTGGACATTCGAATCTCATCCTCTGAGTTGAGCAAACACAATTGGCAACATTATTGACAAAGTTCTTTACAATGTTCTTGACACTGGGCAATGGTGTCCGTCTAGCGACCCGGGGGTCCCGGGTTCGATCCCCACTCCTGGAACGTTTACAAGATTACCTCCATAGACATCATGTACTGCTCCTTCCCATGAAAGATGAAAGGACTCGAGAGTGGTTCAATAAGCCTTAGGCTTTCGATGCAATCGAGCAATAATTTACACTAAAACGTATAATAAATGTGTGTAAAATTATCAACATATCAGCAACTCGTTGTCGTTTTAACATAATTTGAGCCGCGCTTTTGGAAAGCGGGGATAAATGCGTGTGCGTAAAGTGTCGTCCCACATTAGTCTGTGCTGTCCGCACAGGCTAATCAGGGACGACATTTTCCGCTTTTATGGTATTTTTCGCTTAAAGGAAGTTCCTTTTTTTAAATCCAGTTTATGCGAAAAGTGTCATACCTGATTAGCCTGTGCGGATTGCACAGGCTTATCTGGGACGAGACTTTACACACATGCATTAAGCCCCGTTTTCCCAGATCTGGAAGGATTTTATTTTTTGTTTAAGTATTATATTATGAAAAGTAGTTCGTTTTCTTTTATATTTTGAAAAAAAGTGTGAAAGTTAGGTTGATAATGAAAAACAATCCTTAATTAAAAAAAAGAGTAAAAATAACAACGGAAAAATTAGTGAACCACGTGGCTCGGCTATCATCAAGTGGTTGGTTATAACGGCAGGGATTTGATCGAGCTATGCTGTTTCTAGTCGAATCTCTGCGCGGAGGTTGGAACCGTCGTAGAAACAAGGAGACGTCGTCCAAATAATACAAAACATTCAGATAACCATATTCCGTTATTCCATCGATCATTAACGGTCTATATCCGCTGAAACGAACGACTCTGATTGGTCGGTAAGTTCTTCGAAAATCAAAGTCCCATACTCGTTGATTCGCTGACCACTGAAATTGAAAATGTCACTCACAACACGGGATCGGATTAAAACACCGGGATCACGTGCATTTTGGGTGATTACATCGCACCGGTAGCTCGTTACCTTTTGTCCAAAGATTACCGGTGTACACGAGGTAATGCTTATTGGAAACTGGTTGTCCTTTTGAGTGACGTCATAACACCAAGCACGTGCTTTTGGGGGATACACAAATTTGTGAAATGTGTTTTAACTGGTCACTTTGAGACCGACGCGAGTTTGCATATTTGGATTTTTCATTGTATGAAAATATATGCATGTATTGAACTTGATTTTTTTTCGACGGATATTATAAATGATGGACCTCACCACTTCGGCACCAGGTACATTTTAATAGTTTTCAGTCGCATTTTGTTTCGCTATACATTTGTATTACAGCCATTGGTTTCTTTATATTTCATGGTTTATTGATTTAATTTATTAATTATTGTATATGTATCTGTGTGTTACTTTGTCAGCACAAACCAAAATGAACGTACGAAAGTCACTTACTTACATACAGCGTTGTTGACTATTAAATCGTTGGTGATATTGGGAATTATTATACATTTAATGTACATCATGATCCTGTGTATACATCGTGTCTGTATTTAACAGTTGATTCCTTACAGTAACATGTTTTAGTTAACTTGCGTTTTTTTTTTCTGTGATATATTGCCTGATATTGTTTGACCAACTTGCGATGTAGAAATTATAGATACATCTATTTTACAGTTGCTAGCCCTTTGAGCGCTGGAACCGGATTTTGAATGCCTTTGCAAACAGTTTGGATCCAGATGAGACGCCACAGAACGTGGCGTCTCATCGGGATCCAAACTGTTTGCTATTTTGATAGTATTCTTTGAAAAAAAAATCGAAGAAAATGCTTATTTTAGAAATTAAGCAGACAACATTTTATCAGACGACAAATTTCCCAGCATGCAAAGGGCTAGTGCGCATGAAAGTGTTTATAGTTACACAATTATTTTTAGACCAAAAAATGCATGGGAGTTTTACTTAAAAAAGTCTCAGAGTCATTCATATTGAACAAGAAAGCAGGTGGATAGTATAAAAAGACATAAATATCATATATACGTGTTATATAGTAAACTAAGACAAACGTTACAGTCAAGCAGATGATATGAGGGCTATAATGATGACACTATATTTACTTTTTGAGCCTCGCTCTGGGAAAACTGGGCTTAATGAGAGTGCGTAAAGTGTTGTCACAGGTTAGCCTGTGCGGTCCGCACAGGCTATTCAGGGATGACACTTTCCGCCCAAACTGGATTTTCGCTAAGAAGAGGCTTCCTTTAAACGTAAAATACCCAAAAGCTGAAATCTTTTAGCCTGTGCGGACTGTACTTTTTTGCTTGGTACTTAATTGCACAAACCCATCTTAATATTCTTTTACATGCATATTTGCTGAAATGTTCAGTTTAAGTGCTCATTTTATTAGCTCGGCTGTTTTCGAAGAAAACCCGAGGTATTGTCATAGCCCTCTCGTCCGCCGAGTCGTTGTCGTAGTCGTCGTCGTCCGAAAACTTTAACATTGGCCATAACGTTTGCAATATTGAACATAGCAATTTGATATTTAGCATGCATGTGTATCTCATGGAGCTGCACATTTTGAGTGGTGAAAGGTCAAAGTCATCATTCAAGGTCAAAGTTCCAAAAAACTTGTTTTTTCTTTTTTTTTTGGTTGTCTATCTCATCGACTTGCACATTTTTAGTGGTGAAAAGGTCAAGGTCAATGATGACCTTCAAGGTCAAAGGTCTAAAAAACAAAATCCAAGCACCCACAGCCGAGCGTTGGCATCCGCTATGCGGTGCTCTTGTTTGTTCACTTGCGCTTTTGGAACGAAATTGACACAACTTTCCTGCCTTCTGGAGATTGTTTGGACGGCAATGAGAAATTTTGTACTTTTTCCTCGACTTGGAAAGTGCCTTTTACAGGGACTTTATAAAGTAGGAAAACAATCTCTGTATATTATAGACACAATTATACCTGTCAGGGGATAATATCTACGGGATTATCCCCGATCAGGACACCGAAATTGTGGTTCTTTTCATTGGGTTATTAATCGCATAACGTAAGATTATCTTATAAGATGGGGCTTAAACTTCCAGGCGAAATTTTTAAAACGATTACTCCAAAAATCATCTACGCGGGCCCTCGAGAAATAATCGCTTGATTATTGATATTGATGTTTTGGTCATCATAAAAGGGCGGATTATCTGTTTTGTTTCAATAATACGCAATATTTAATGTCCCCTGCGTACCTAAGATGGCGCAACAATGCGCGCTCGATTGGAAAACAATCAGTCCACGCTAAATTCCGTCCTAATCCGTACATCGCATTTTTTTTAATGGTCTTTAATCGCCCATAATGTGAAACAACATTACTCCGACGCCCGACACCGTAGTTGTTTGCTTGTTGACTCTTATTATTAGAATCTTGATAATGTTAATAAACCCGTGTTGATATAATGATCGTTTAGTGTGTATTAGTGTATTGCGTTTTTGTTGTTAATTTATTTACAATGTTGGATTTGATACCTATGGAGCTTTCACAGAATCGTCCCTACATATCAGGTTTGCTATAATAATAGTAATAATAAGGATAATAATCATTATAATGATAAAAATGATTGATGATGATAAAATTTATAATGACGATAATAATAATAATAACAATAATAATAATAATAATAATAATAATAATAATAATAATAATAATAATAATAATAATAATAATAATAAATTTTAACATCATCATCAAGAGCATTATCATCATCATTAATAGCATTATTGTTATTATAACAATTATAAATTAAATATTAACTAGCTTTATATTAATGCTAATAAAGGAAATAAAAGCAAAAACTGACGAAATCAATGCGAGTTTGAAACTATTAATAGTGATGATATGATAATGCAAATGCACCTTTCTTGTTTTATGTCTTACGTTTTAATTGATATACGAGGGGTTATCCAAGAAAACGTAGACATTTATCAAAATTTGTACACAATCATTAATTTAATAGAAAGAGGCTTAACAAATGGGCATCAATGTATACACCTTAAATAAGCGATTTTTTACCCATTTTTACTTCTCTTGTAAAAAATATAGTCGTTCACAATTGTCCACAACGGGAAACACGGAATACGTAAATTAAAATTCAGGAATGATGTTGTCTGCGCTTACTTGTCAAGCAGTGTTTGACATGCAATGTATGTTCCCTTTTGATCCCGGATAGTTGTATGTTCATGTTAATGTTCATTTAACATGTAATAATTGATAAATGTATTGAAATTGCCGCAAACTGTGTGGTTCTTATACGTTATTATTACCATGGCTTGAGCAATACGGTAGCCTGTCCCAAAGTTGATCGCAGCACTTACTATAAGATAACACTATTGATGCAAATATTAATTTCTGAAACAAACTAAATAGAAATAATTCTGCCTTTTATACATGCACAATTACATAATATATACATTTATTATGCATGTTAACATCTTCTGATAATAAGGACACTTAACTGAAACAAACATTGTAAAACAAAACGAGATACAATTAAAAAAAGGCATTAATAAACTGTTTTGTATTACATATAATTTCGATTTCATCGTTTAATTCACAAGTATTTTTGTATAAATAAAGCGAGCCTTTGAACATGCGTAGTAGCGCACTGGCTTTCAACTGTCCATGTTCGATCAGATGTTAGCTTAATGATGTCACCGTCGACATCTCAGTTGGATATTTTACTAACTTATCCTGTTATAGCATATATGTTTGCATATACTTCAAAAGTATTTTCTTCGCGGTGAAAATAATATATTTACTCACAAAATCTTTAGCATACACACGTTTCACTTAATTCACAAGCTAGTAACCGTATTTTACAATGAACTTAAATAACGTTCACATCCACTAGAAATCGCGTTAACCAGACAATGTTTTGTTTCTTTAAAGACATTCAGCCTTACTGCAATCTAAATGCGCTTTGTTCAGCTATTTATTGTTAAAATGATGCCACATTTTACTATGATGTAGTCTTTAAGTTGTCAAACAATCATTTTAAATTGCAAGACGATATTGAAAGTATTTCTTACAAAAAATATTACCGGTACTTGCTCACATGTTATTACACAAATAAATGGCGTGCTCCGCCATGACTATGTAAGCGTATGGATTAGGCGATGGATATTTATGTTCTTAAATCTATTTCATTTAGCATGATCTATAACGAACATGCTTCATTTTGATATAAGTTTTATTTAACTAAATATAATTATTCAGGATGGAAATATATTAAAAGTATACGTATTTCTGGATCGTCCCTCGTACAGGACCTTTAATCACGGGCGCAGCCTCTTTTTGAGATGCATTAATAAATGAGCCAAGCTACTTTCAAAGTGTCGCTAAGAACCGGATTTTTTTTAATACATTAAATACGTCTTAAGTAGCTTGTATATGGGTTACTTTCAACATATATTCTGCATTTGTTTTAAAATTTGGCAATATACTGGTTTCTTCGAAGATAAATGCATCCACAAATGTACAGAAACATACAATCACAACTTATATAGAAACGTGATGACATTTATAAGTCGTGAAATGGTGGAGTTTTTTATCGATTTTGTTTGCTCAAAATTTACACCCAATTTAATCGCTTACAATATTCAACGATTATTAAAAAAAACATATACAAGTTGCTGCATTAAAAACATAAGCTTCTTGCCAATTTATTAGATACTTTTGCATTCTTCCAAATGAGATAGAGCCAATCCCTAGGGGGTGGCGCTAAGAACAGGAGGTGGTGCCAATATACGATATATGATTTGATAGTCGTATCACAATAATATCATCACATGACTTTAATTTGATAGATACTGTTCCTATGATACAACATTGCACACTGTGGGAACAAATATTCAAACAGTTCAAAATGAGCTACAAACAAATCGATTGTAAATGAATGGTGCCAACCTAATAACATAATTATTAATCCACTAAAAACTACTTGTATGTTATTAGGGTCGAAACGCAAAGTTTCAAAAATTAACAAATCTAAAACTTAAAATTTCAGATACGGTGTTAAAAATTGTAAAGTGTCAAAAACTTCTTGGCCTTTATATTGACAATACTCTATCTTGGAAACTACACATTGACAAAGTGTGTTCAAAAATGTCGTCTCAAATGTTTCTTCTGCAAAAAATAAAACTATAGTAAGGGGCATTGTGTTTCTGACAAACACATCTCTTGTTTAAACTTATTTCACACAAACCAGCATATAATTGTTTCAGACACCAGTCCGGACCATAAACCGGAAGTGCTATGTCTGGTGTGCGGCGACAAAGCTTCCGGGAAGCACTACGGCGTTCAGAGCTGCGACGGCTGCCGGGGGTTCTTTAAGAGGAGCATCCGCCGGAACCTGGAGTACGTTTGCAAGGAGGCCGGAAGCTGCGTAGTCGATGTGGCACGGCGGAACCAGTGCCAGGCGTGTCGCTTCAAGAAATGCCTGCAAGTGAATATGAACAGAGATGGTGAGTAGTTTGTTTATGTGTTCAGTTTAAGATCGTCTCAACAACAACAACAAACAAAAGGGACCGAAGTGTCCTTTTGGCTGTTTGACACCTAAGTAGACCACATGGTCTTTTAGCCCAGCTATTTTAAATCCTCGGTTTTCATGGCTGTTTCTTATTGTGATGTTGCAATAAATACCGATTAAAACTATTGCAAGGGCCAATATGTTAAATGTGATTATTCAGCTGCGATAATAGACTAAAATCTTATTCTTCAACAGAGCCAGCGTTGGAGTTTACTTAAGTTCTTCTTTGTTAGTCCTGGGAAATCTTTTCTCTTTTAGATATATGGTCCTATTTCGATTGTTTTAACATTTCTTTCAACAATCTAGCTGAAGACTGGAAATCGTCGGAATCTTTCGATCGCTTTAAAAAAGCAGAAACTAAATTAAGCCGCACTCTTTGAAAACAGGGCTTCATGCATTTGCGTAAAGTGTCGTCCTATATTAGCCTGTGCATTCCACACAGACTTATCATGGAAGACATTTTCCGCATAAACCGTAATTTCCCTAAGAAGAGACTTCCTTTAAACGAAAAATACCATACAAGCGAGAAATATCGTCCCTTATTATCTTGTGCAAAGGCTAATCTGGGACGACACGTTAGGCACATGCATCAAGGCCCGTTTTCTCAGAACGAGCGAGGCTCATATATCGCCGATGGAGAGCCAGAATGGCTTATCTGCATTCTTTACACATATTTGTGTAGCCCCTTTCGTCTTTTAATAGTCAACATGCATAATAAGCCTTATTTTATCATATATTGATATTACCATTGGGTCTCAAAAATACCAAATATGTGCTGAGAGCCACAGGCGATTACCAGCGATTTTGCACACATTCTTTTAGAACCTTTTCGTGTTTAATGATCAAACAAATGTTGGGACGCACAATTGCGTAATTGCCTTCTTCGCAATTATGCTGGGACGAAATATTAAATTAATTTATCATGTCTCGAATTGTAACGTTATGTTGAACTATATTCAGTTTTTTTGTATACTACTTTTAAGAAGAAAGTTTACGTTTCTTTCCCGTAATTCAAAGCGGTCGTTACAGATCATGTCACTTCTAAAGAGTCATTCATCAACGTTTTAAGCCCCATTTTGGTAGAACATCTTACTTCTTGCCTCGTTCTTTATTGACCATTACGACCAAAACAAGTTCGATTGCATTAACTGCACAAATACTACACTCCGTTCAAGAGTGGTGCTGTCAATTACCAAGTTTGTAAAAGTCGCTCGTCTCCTTTTTTCTCGGCTATCGTCCATTGATCTCAAGTAGCAAGAAATCAGAACCTCACTTCTCGAGACATTGACGCAAGTCTCGAAAGAAACGTTACATCTCTCGTAGCGCCCTCTTGCGGCCGTCGATGGTACTTCCGCGTGTAAACGCGACATGCCCGACGATCGCGTTTCCCGGTTTGGAACAATTTACAGAAGTATCGGTCGGTCCCCGGCTCTCGTCTTTGAGTGTTCGTAGACGCTGAGCAATCGATCGTGTTACTTACATGTGACTGGTTCCCACAAGGATAACGAGTTCACGTATTTAATTGAAACTGTGCGGCCTCTTAGCGTACCACTTAAATCTGTGCTAATGCAAACACGTGTTTTTTTTCTTCAGTGGATTCCACTAGAAAGTTTTATAATATTTTAATTAGTTAAGATACACAGACAAATAGAGGAATTATGTAAACCCAGCTCCGTATTTGCTTCGCCATTCCGATTCATATTGAATATTGTGAAATCTCTTAATTTTACTGTTTTTCGTTGCAGTCCTACAATACAAGCAAAACAGATCATATTAAAAAGTCTACACCAGGATAATAAGAATAAAATAACACATGATCAAACGCAACTTTGGGTTACTCCGTGCCCCTATGAATACTAACTTGTTCTATTATTATTTTTCCGAAAAAGAATAATATGAATGTGGCCAAAAGTACACTGATTATCCGACCAGAGTCGCCAAAAGCGATTCCTTAACCCTTTGAGCGCTGGAACCGGATTTTGAAGGCCTTTGCAAACAGTTTGGATCCAGATGAGACGCCACAGAACGTGGCGTCTCATCAGGATCCAAACTGTTTGCTATTCTGATAGTATTCTTTGAAAAAAATAGAAGAAAATGCTAATTTTAGAAATTCAGCAGACGACATTTTAGCAGACGACAAATTTCCCAGCATTCAAAGGGTTAATGTACTTTTGTATTTTAGCCTCGCTCTTGGAAAACGGGGCTTGATGCATTTGCGTTAAGTGTCGGCAAAGATTAGCCTGTGCAGACCGCACTAAGTGTCGGCAAAGATTAGCCTGTGCAGACCGCACTTTCCGCTTTTATGGACTTTTTCGTTGAAAGGAAGTTTCTTTATAGCGAAAATCCAATTTAGGAGAAAAGTGTTGTTAATGATTAGCCTGTGCGGACTACACAGGCTAATTGTGGACGACACCATATGCACGTGCATTAAACCCCGTATTCGCAGAGCGAAGCTCATTTATAAATTCCACCTTATGTATTAAGAGCTACTATAAAAACGAAATTATCAGTGATAATAATCAGGAACAGAAGTTGACTTTAACATTATGCTGTTACCGGGATTCAAACATTTGGGTTTAAAATATGATGCGCAAGCAGTAAGCCATTAAGGCTGTAGAAATTGCCGTATTTTAAACTCTTTCTCAGTAATCCACGTGTTTTCCAAAATTAAGGACATAAAACGTCACACACGCTTTTGATATTTTTTTTTGTATTTATGTTTATCCATTAACGAAACTGTTGGAGCTTTCTTCATATCTCACCCAAAGACACCAAGTACTGGTTTTAACCAGGAACCGGATTTGATGCTTTTTAATTGGCCTAAGGCTTTTGATGCCACCGAGCTTTAATAAATTGGTTGTTACTAAACGAAACGATATTAAAAAAGCAACAATCTTTTCATTATTTATTTATTTAATATTCATATATTGCACTATTTCTAATTGTGTTTTTTTTGCCATCGAGCATGCGCAACGCCTTATGTCATTGGATTTTTATACAATTATCCCTAAAACTTAGGCTCCCCCATCGTTCCATTTCGCATAGCAGGGCAAGAGTAAATTCGTCAGTGCTAAAACGCATAGTGTATTGTAGCCGTGCAGCACGAGAGGGCGCCTCGCAGCCTGCAGTTCCGGCGAGAAGGATATGACGGCTCCCGGGCTGCAGACGATAGACGGTCGCCGTATCCGTACGGAGACTTCCTCGACCGGACAAGGTATTGACGATATTGATTATATTGAAGCTGAATGTGTATAGTGGTATCCACACATTAAACGCATGCATTTAAATTTCATCCACTCGTAAATATTGAAAACTAATGCCATGCAACAGCATTTAGCTTTTTAGGTCTTCGGTATTACATTTCAAACTTAGAATGTAATTAATGATATAAGAAATGTATTCCCAATCTCTTTGCAAAATTAAGGAAATAAAGATGCTAATAATAATAATTGCACTTTGAAAGCTTAAATATGTGCGAACGCTATGTATTTTGTTGTGTGTTTTGGATATTAAACAAAGATAAAAAGAACATATAAAGATATACTGCTATTATACCTATGTATATCTGCGTATTCCACAGATCGGAGTACCGACAATCAAACCAACACAACTCTCACGTAAACATCGCAACTGAATTCCCTTTCGTGAACGGCCTCTCGCACAGGGTCGGCGTACCGGAACCACCCGCAACCATTTTCCGGCCGGTGACCCACCGGATGTCGCCGCCTGGCACCGCATACGAATCCTCTTCAGGATTTCACTTCAATGGCGTATATCCGCCGCTCCATCATAACCCCGCCGCCGCCCACATGCAGCCACATCATACACATCCGGTTTACCGGAACAGCTTCTTACACAAGGGCCGCTACGCAAACGTAAACCTATGGCCTGGGTACGACGGACGCTCGGAACGCCCGGAACCGCCGTATCCTAGCAGCGCCGACCGCGAGCACGAGCGACCCCGGAGCTCCGGCGATCCGGCGGGAACCGGATCGAGCGTCTCCTCGGCGGAGATGAAGAGCGAGCGGACGGACGGCGGACATGAAACTGAGACCATCTCAGTTTCCCGGTCTTCGTCGCCGCAGAGCTCACAGGGAGCCAGCCCTCAGTCACGTGACACGAGCATGCCCGATTTCAGCTCGTCGTCTGCTTCCGGTTCAGAGAGCGAAGATCATAAGCCAATCGGTGTGTGTGTTTGTTTTATTAATTATAAGCTTTATTATTGTCCCCTACCGGTTTCACCGGAGGGGACTTATGGTTTGCGCTCTGTCTGTCAGTCAGTCTGTCAGTCAGTCTGTCAGTCTGTCACACTTTTCTGGATCCTGCGATAACTTTTAAAGTTCTTCATATTTTCATGAAAACTTGAAACATGGAAAGATGGCAATATGGAGATTATACACGTCATTTCATTTTGTTCCTTCGTCAAGAATTTTGGTTGCTATGGCAACAAATAGACTATAAATATTGTTGAAAATGGTGGATCCTGCGATGACTTTAAAAGTTCTTCATATTTTTTCCTGAAACTTGAAACATGAACATATGGCAATATGGAGATTATGCACGTCATTTCATTTTGTTCATTCGTCAAGAATTTTGGTTGCTATGGAAACAAATAGACTAGAAATATTGCTGAAAATGGTGGATCCTGCGATAACTTTTAAAGTTCTTCATATTTTTTCATGACACATGAAACATGGACAGATGGCAATATGGAGATTATGCACGTCATTTAAATTTGTTCCGACGTCAAGAATTCTGGTTGCTATGGAAACAAATAGACTAGAAATGTTGCTGAAAATGCTGGAGTTTCACCGGTAGGGGACCATATTGCTTGGCAAAAGTCTTGTTTTTAAATTGTCTTTTTCGTTTACGATTGATGATTGTACAATGCATAACGAATATTTGAATAATAAAGTGTCGTCCCAAAAGTCTTTGGACAGCACCGGTAATCAGAGACGAAGTTATATTAAAATCTTTATAAAGCAAGTTTGTATACCACAACACGCCGCTGCATTTTGTCTTGCTGCCATTTATATAATATTAAAATATTTTTGTCTGTATAACCTTATTGTATGATGTATTGTCCTTAATTAAAAAAAACGCTTAAAATAATAATTTTAACCGATTAATAAACGCTATTGAGATCGATATCATGTATATCTGGTGCTATTTTTTCCAGTGGTGTCCGAAAAGTCACGTGGCGACAGTCCGACGGTCAGCTCGACTGTGAGCGCTAACCACCAAGATTCCCGCGAGTCGCCGTCTTTGCAGCGCACCCCGTACCACCACCTGAGCGCCGGAGCCGCACCCGTCGGCTTCGGCTTCCGGTACACCACCTGCGCGGATGTCAACATGAACATGTACCCGCATGCGCAGAGAGCGCCGGTTGAACAGACGTACGAGTCGGCCGCCAAGTTGCTCTTCATGTCCGTGAAATGGGCGCGCAACATCCCCTCCTTCCTGTCTCTACCCTTCCGGGACCAGGCGATACTTCTGGAGGAGAGCTGGAGCGAGCTATTTATCCTGTCAGCCGCCCAGTGGGCGTTGCCATTGGATACAGGTAACCATCGATACATCCGTTAACATTATTACTGGTTTTTGGTGTTTGATTTACTTAATAATTGTTTGCCTTTTTAAGATTGGAAATATTTTTTATTAATAATAGATTACGTTGTCTTCATAATCATTTTCGTTCGGTAATGAGCCATAGAAAAGCCGGCGATTTTTATTTTTGTGCTTGTTTGTGTGCGTGCTTCCGTGTATGTGTTATTATGTTACACGCCATGCATTTTAAAGCTGTGGTGACTAAACCTTATTCCAATAACCTCCAACAAATAAGATCGAACTCCGGTGGTTTTTTTTTCGAGAAAACCGATAGACTAACAACTAATATATATACACAAACATTACATTATTTAATCGTTTCCTTTCCAGTTGAACTTATGGGCTCACTAGGCTTCACACCATCGGACCAATCGGAACGCGCGGTTCTTCTGCACGCGCAGCTGCGTGCGCTTGTTGACGTCATCAGCCGGGNTGTAATGTCCTACATGACCCTACATGACTCAATTATTTTGTGTAATGTCCTACATGACCCTACATGACTCAATTATTTTGTGTAATGTCCTACATGACCCTACATGACTCAATTATTTTGTGTAATGTCCTACATGACCCTACATGACTCAATTATTTTGTGTAATGTCCTACATGACCCTACATGACTCAATTATTTTGTGTAATGTCCTACATGACCCTACATGACTCAATTATTTTGTGTAATGTCCTACATGACCCTACATGACTCAATTATTTTGTGTAATGTCCTACATGACCCTACATGACTCAATTATTTTGTGTAATGTCCTACATGACCCTACATGACTCAATTATTTTGTGTAATGTCCTACATGACCCTACATGACTCAATTATTTTGTGTAATGTCCTACATGACCCTACATGACTCAATTATTTTGTGTAATGTCCTACATGACCCTACATGACTCAATTATTTTGTGTAATGTCCTACATGACCCTACATGACTCAATTATTTTGTGTAATGTCCTACATGACCCTACATGACTCAATTATTTTGTGTAATGTCCTACATGACCCTACATGACTCAATTATTTTGTGTAATGTCCTACATGACCCTACATGACTCAATTATTTTGTGTAATGTCCTACATGACCCTACATGACTCAATTATTTTGTGTAATGTCCTACATGACCCTACATGACTCAATTATTTTGTGTAATGTCCTACATGACCCTACATGACTCAATTATTTTGTGTAATGTCCTACATGACCCTACATGACTCAATTATTTTGTGTAATGTCCTACATGACCCTACATGACTCAATTATTTTGTGTAATGTCCTACATGACCCTACATGACTCAATTATTTTGTGTAATGTCCTACATGACCCTACATGACTCAATTATTTTGTGTAATGTCCTACATGACCCTACATGACTCAATTATTTTGTGTAATGTCCTACATGACCCTACATGACTCAATTATTTTGTGTAATGTCCTACATGACCCTACATGACTCAATTATTTTGTGTAATGTCCTACATGACCCTACATGACTCAATTATTTTGTGTAATGTCCTACATGACCCTACATGACTCAATTATTTTGTGTAATGTCCTACATGACCCTACATGACTCAATTATTTTGTGTAATGTCCTACATGACCCTACATGACTCAATTATTTTGTGTAATGTCCTACATGACCCTACATGACTCAATTATTTTGTGTAATGTCCTACATGACCCTACATGACTCAATTATTTTGTGTAATGTCCTACATGACCCTACATGACTCAATTATTTTGTGTAATGTCCTACATGACCCTACATGACTCAATTATTTTGTGTAATGTCCTACATGACCCTACATGACTCAATTATTTTGTGTAATGTCCTACATGACCCTACATGACTCAATTATTTTGTGTAATGTCCTACATGACCCTACATGACTCAATTATTTTGTGTAATGTCCTACATGACCCTACATGACTCAATTATTTTGTGTAATGTCCTACATGACCCTACATGACTCAATTATTTTGTGTAATGTCCTACATGACCCTACATGACTCAATTATTTTGTGTAATGTCCTACATGACCCTACATGACTCAATTATTTTGTGTAATGTCCTACATGACCCTACATGACTCAATTATTTTGTGTAATGTCCTACATGACCCTACATGACTCAATTATTTTGTGTAATGTCCTACATGACCCTACATGACTCAATTATTTTGTGTAATGTCCTACATGACCCTACATGACTCAATTATTTTGTGTAATGTCCTACATGACCCTACATGACTCAATTATTTTGTGTAATGTCCTACATGACCCTACATGACTCAATTATTTTGTGTAATGTCCTACATGACCCTACATGACTCAATTATTTTGTTTAATATCCTACATGACCCAACATGACTCAATTATTTTGTGTAATGTCCTACATGACCCTACATGACTCAATTATTTTGTTTAATATCCTACATGACCCAACATGACTCAATTATTTTGTGTAATGTCCTACATGACCCTACATGACTCAATTATTTTGTTTAATATCCTACATGACCCAACATGACTCAATTATTTTGTGTAATGTCCTACATGACCCTACATGACTCAATTATTTTGTTTAATATCCTACATGACCCAACATGACTCAATTATTTTGTGTAATGTCCTACATGACCCTACATGACTCAATTATTTTGTTTAATATCCTACATGACCCAACATGACTCAATTATTTTGTGTAATGTCCTACATGACCCTACATGACTCAATTATTTTGTTTAATATCCTACATGACCCAACATGACTCAATTATTTTGTGTAATGTCCTACATGACCCTACATGACTCAATTATTTTGTTTAATATCCTACATGACCCAACATGACTCAATTATTTTGTGTAATGTCCTACATGACCTTACATGACTCAATTATTTTGTGTAATGTCCTCCATGACCATACATGACTCAATTATTTTGTGTTATATCCTACATGACCCTACATGACTCAATTATTTTGTGTAATGTAACCGTTATCGAATTTTTTACGATACGACCGCTCAGCCTCCCGTGTTTTTATTTGCGTGTTCTTGTACATAAGACGAATTGTATAAATATACCGGCCGTATTTGTGTCGATTTCACATACAATTGAACCAATTATATTTATACTGTATACGTAGGAGTAAAATATAAACTTTCCATAAATTTTGCAAATACAGTTAATAATGTTTTTGCATGTGTGTTTCTCCTTATGTGTTACTGAAAATTTGTACTTAACTATTTTGCGTTTATGTCTCTCCCTTGTTATTTATTTATTGTTTGTTTTCATTTTTTCTTTGCAAGTGATATCATTGTGTTATATTTTTGTTTGTTTTGTTTGGTTCGTGAGCATACCAATATTATGTGAAACTGTTTATTTAGTGAGTAATTAATGTGCGTATAAAGGAATGATTGCTGAAACAAATGCCATAAATTAATAAACATTATCACTATAGCACTAACGAGTTTTGTTGTCCCTTTTCGTATTATAATTAAGACAACGATTGCGGTTTAAAATAGCTCTTTCAATGAAGCAAAAAGGAAGGGACAAATGTTCACCCGCGAAAATTAAATTTCA
Source organism: Dreissena rostriformis (assembly GCA_007657795.1). Classification (NCBI taxonomy): domain Eukaryota; kingdom Metazoa; phylum Mollusca; class Bivalvia; order Myida; family Dreissenidae; genus Dreissena; species Dreissena rostriformis. The sequence continues at coordinate 327 of VMBQ01003766.1, read as the reverse complement.
ACTTTATCCTAGTTGTAATTAAGCATTATTAAATTTCGAACTTGACGATAATTTATTATAAAAAAGTAGTTCCTTACCGTTGTGTGAAAGGATTTCTACTCGAAAAGTTCTATTTTCTGACAGCTATGAATCAGAATCCAATTTATTTGCCATAAATCAATCCAATTTCACAACTTTGGTATGTAGACGTAACTAAGGGATTGCCCTATCAATAAAAAATAGCAGTATTGTAAGAGACATTGATTCCTTAGTAAATGGTCTGTGTTTGTTTATGATTTAACAATTTATACACAAACTATACGTACGATAGTACGATGACGACAGTAA